>CAUJNA010000341.1:0-67500 GCA_963377175.1 Effrenium voratum | reverse complement strand
GCAAAAACCGAGGTTTTTTGCGATTTCTATGGTGCTCGCGCAACCCTCTGCGGGAATCGGCGTGGTGCAAAAACTCGAGGTTTTTGCGACTTTTGTTGTTCGAACTGGTCCTCGGGAGTTGTCTCGTGGTTCGCGCGCATGCTCCCGGAACCGGCGGGTCGCGGGTTCGATTCCTCCCTGGTCCGCGGGCGGGCGTCGCAAGATGCAACTTGCATTTTAAAGCAACTTGCGCAGAGCAACTTGCGCAGAGCAAGTTGCACAGAGCAACTTGCGCAGACCAACTTGCACCGACCAGTTTGCGCAGAGCGCCTTGCCTAGAGCAACTTGCGCAGAGCAACTTACGCAGAGCAACTTGCACAGAGCAACTTGCACAGAGCAGCTTGCACAGAGCAACTTGCAGGGAGCGCAATTTGCACAGAGCAACTTGCAGGGAGCCACTTGCAGGGACCAACTTGCCGGAGCAATTTGCGCGGAGCAACTTGCGCAGAGCAACTTGCACAGTGCAACTTGCGTAGAGCAACTTGCGCAGACCAACTTGCAGCGACCAGTTTGCGCAGAGCACCTTGCCTGGTGCTGTCTCGCGCTTGCTTCACGAATGCTTCGTGTAGGGAAAAAGAACGCATCCTGCAGCGTTGGGCCGACCTCGCTTGCGATGTTCTGCTTTCGGGCCAACCGTGGTCTAGTTCACTCATTTACTTCCACGGTCTTAAGAAGATGCTTAAGCAGAAAATCTCTGCTACTTTTCCAGGGGACTGAAGCAAATGGCGGCCCTCAATCGGAGTTCAGGAAGTGCATTCTGGTCTTTATCAAGCTGCCCCCCTCGTGGTCTGGCTTGTTGCGCAGCCATTTGTGCCATGGTCGCAAGACCCCTAGTTCTCGGTTTTGCCATCAACTTCTGGACAGCTTTGGACACCATGCATGGGTTTCAAGGAGCAATAGCCATGAGCTTATCAGGAGGTTGAAATCCTCCTGGCACATGTGTGCAGGGGGTACCCCTTCTGGGCTCACGTGAAAGAGGCTTAAAGGACACGTAGTCCACTTTGAGGCACTGCCATTCATGGTTTCCGTCAAGTAGCCCGGGTTTGCCTAGTTGTAGCCCAAGTGTGTTCAAGACCCAAGCAAGTAGGTTTCGGCAACATCCCCCTCTATCGCGCAGGCGTGCGTGACTATCGGTGGCACGCTGTCTGTGTCTGGTAGCATGGTGATCGAGAATTGCTGGAACAACGGCGCAGACAGGGCACATGGCGGCTGCCTCAATGCCAGCGACCTGGTTCTGGAGGACCCTTCCTTTCACATGGGAACAGGGCTTTCAGGTGAGGGTGACGGCCCTGAATCGGCTGGGATTTTGGTAGTCCAGCGGAGCCAGGGGGCGGTGAGTTGCAAAGATATAAAGCCTATGGTTTGGAGCACGCTTCTGTCCCCTTGTTTCTCGCTCTGTCTTGTTGTTTCCTTTCTCGTTTTTCTGCGCTCTTTTCTATTTTTGCTTCGCTCTCTCTCTCTCTCTCTCTCATTCTCTTCATTCTTATCTTTCTCATTTGTTTATCTTCCTCATCCTCTTCCTCTTCACTCTTCATCGCGTCTCTTTCTCTTTCTTTGTTGATCTTTGGCTTTGCCCTTCTCGTTTTTCTGTATATCTATCTCTTCTTCCGTCGCTTTCTCTCTCTGTCTCTCTCTTTCTCTTTTTGTTCTTTTTTTGCGAGTCCTTATCTGCGGCGTCTTGAGGCAGCCATCGCTCCATGTTTTATGCGCCTTTCAGCGAGGCTTTCTTTCAAACCCTTTTACCTTTATCTTTGTGGCATTACCATTTAATACCTGTTTCTGTTTTGGCGCCTAGAATTGAAACAAGATCAGTTGATAGTTCACAACTGTCTTGCTGCATGTCCATCTCTGTTTCTTGCTAGATGTCCAGCATGGATCAATTTGACTTCTTATTGTTTTTGTTGAATTATTTATGTCTCTACTTGTAGATCTTCATCTATCCTACAAACCTAATCTTATCTAATCCAATCTGTCTATCTCTCTCTCTCCCTTTGTCTGTCTGTCTGTCTGTCTGGCTGTCTGTCTGTCTGTCTGTCTGTCTGTCTGTCTGTCTGTCTGTCTGTCTGTCTGTCTGTCTGTCTGTCTGTCTGTCTGTCTGTCTGTCTGTCTGTCTGTCTGTCTGTCTGTCTGTCTGTCTGTCTGTCTGTCTGTCTGTCTGTCTGTCTGTCTGTCTGTCTGTCTGTCTGTCTGTCTGTCTGTCTGTCTGTCTGTCTGTCTGTCTGTCTGTCTGTCTGTCTGTCTGTCTGTCTGTCTGTCTGTCTGTCTGTCTGTCTGTCTGTCTGTCTGTCTGTCTGTCTGTCTGTCTGTCTGTCTGTCTGTCTGTCTGTCTGTCTGTCTGTCTGTCTGTCTGTCTGTCTGTCTGTCTGTCTGTCTGTCTGTCTGTCTGTCTGTCTGTCTGTCTGTCTGTCTGTCTGTCTGTCTGTCTGTCTGTCTGTCTGTCTGTCTCACCCTTTGTCTGTCTCTCTCCCTTTGTCTGTCTGTCTGTCTGTCTGTCTGTCTGTCTGTCTGTCTGTCTGTCTGTCTGTCTGTCTGTCTGTCTGTCTCTCTCACCCTTTTGTCTGTCTCTCTCCCTTTGTCTGTCTGTCTGTCTGTCTGTGTCCGTCTCTCTGTCTGTCTCTGTCTGTCCCCATCCGTTTTTCCATTTATCCATCTACCCGTGAACGAACTGAAGCAAACAAAGCAACACATGTTTTCGGCGACCCATCGAAAAGTCCGGAGAGGGCTCGCCTTTTGATAGTTGCACAAGCCCCAAAATCGCAACACAAACACTGTTTTTTGTGGTCGACCAAGCAAAAATCCTCGACCCACCAAAAGTCCGCAGAGTGCTCACTTGATGGGTACACGCGCTGCGAAACGCAAGCACAAAACACAAGTTGTGTATGCCCGACCCCGCGAGAGTCCGAAGAGGGTAACGCGAGCGAAGTGAAAGTCGCTAAAAGCCAAGGTCGAGCCACCGAAAGGCAGAGGGCGGGGACACCTCCGGGCCGCCCGGAAACCACCCAGACCCCGCCCCGCGCTGGTAACGCAATATCACTGTTCAGCAAAAGGAAGGGTGTTCCCTTAGGGGTGCGGGCAGTTGGGTGGTTTTGGTTGCTGTTGTACTTTGGAATGTATGAGGACTGGCTCACCAATGTGTCTTGTCTACGGGATGCCAGATGTTCTTGGAAGGTGCTTAGCTGTGCTGCAGGCAGGCAGGAGTTCATCCAAATTATCGCAGTGCTGCGTGAACACACAGTCGAGCCGGTGTGCTCATCGTTTGGCAGGTGTGCGGATAGTGCTGCGCTGCTCAGCTAAGCTTGTGTGCGTACCATTTAGGCCCCCCCACCCCTCACAAAAAGGTACCCCCTGCAACAGAGAGGCAGTCGTGTGAATCAGTGCTGCGCGGGCTCATTCCAGTGGGTGTGACTATCACTTAGCCCCCGAAGATCCTCTGGCAAAAGGGCAAAAGCAAACGGCAATGAGAGCACATGCTCAAAATCAACTCGTCGTGCACGAGTCAGTCAGAAACCCGTTGCAAGAGAGTTAGGCGAGCTTCAGTCACAAGTGGGTGTGGATCAAAATTAAACAGGAGGGGTTACACAGGTTTTTGTTCATATTTCCACTTACCAGGGCAACCCAGTTTGGCACCGGTATTTTGAGCCACAGCCAAGTGAGTAAATCGCATCACTTTACTCAACCCTCCTCACCTATCCACCAAATTTCGAAGCAGCTCAAAGCACAAACAGCCTCCACTTCCCCTGCCCCATCTCCCTAAATTTTGACCACATCTAGGAGGGCCTACTGCGCTTGGACACCTGCAAGACGGCTGGGCTTGGCGGTGGGGCATCCATAGGCACTTTGCTCCAGAGGCCACGAGAGGGTCGGTTTTCTGGGCTTGGGCCCCACAGCTCTTTGTCAGGAGTGCAGCTCCCCAAAGTGACCCGATCCCCTTCACAAAAGTCGACCACAGGAGCCCTGCGAATCTGTGCCTGGAAAAAACACTGTCTTTTCATCAGACTGGGTGCTAAATAGCCCACAATTTGTTTGTGTCTCATTCAAAGAGAGGCCAACAGAGGATTGTATTTTTACTGTGTCCCTGTTTAGCGCCCAGACAAGTTTTCATCTTGCTCAGGCAACGCAACAGCCGCCACCGTGTTTGATTGATTGCATCGCGCAATGGCATGGCAGCAAATGTCTTATGCATTCCCTGCACCTAGCATGCGCAGCGCGGTCCTCCGTCGAATGTTTAGCTTGTTTCCAGTATATGTTCAGCTGTTTGGCAATATTATAGTACGCGCCTGGCACATGTCCACGAAGTCCAGCATACGTTGAGCATGTCATGACATGCTGATAGCATGATTTCAGCCCAGCTTAAGAAGCACAAATTTTACAGCACAGAGTGAACGCAATTGTGTTGTAGGTCTTGCATGTGTAAGCATGCCCAGCAAGACCTTGCGTCATCCTATTTGTCTAGCGCGTTTATGCATGCATGTAGAATGTGTTTAACTTAGCTTGACTACATGTTCACTTGTCTACCATGTTGCGAGCATGCTTCTCAAGTTATTCTAGTTTGCAACTGTGTCCTATCACGTGTCAACTACCCATCACTTGTCTGGCAAATGCCTGCTGGCTTCAGCTTGCATTGTGCTGAGCATTTGTTTAGCACGTGTGCGGTATGTTCCTACCATTTTCTAATGCCTTTCTAGCATCACATGTCTACCATATGTCAAGCAAGTGCTTAGACTTCCCAGCATATGTGCAGCTATGTTCTTTGTGTTCAGCAAACAAGAACGCCAAATTGCACAGAAACTCAAGATGCACGGCCCATGTCTGTCTACCTCGAGCTCTTCAGTAGCGAATTGAGGTCAGAAACGCTACAAGTTGTCGTGATCACGCAATATTGTTCTTGCTTCAGAAGCACAACACGCACGCCTGTTGCTCAAGAGTTATGACGAACACTTTGTATTGAATGTTGTTGGGCTCCCACAAAGACACCAAATCGACAACCCTGATTGGCTGAGGCGGTCGCATAGAATCTGTTTTCCGGGATGAGCGATGTGTTGGGCTTTTTGGGTGGATTCGCCAACAACAGCGTCATAATTCCGAACGTGAGGGCCATAGGGTCAAACATGTTTTTGTTATCTTATCTTGTTTGTGGGTAGGACCCAAGAAAACCCCATTAGCAGGTGCTGTTCCCCCTCCGCGCGACGTTTCGGCCATGCGCGAGGGGGTGGTGAGATGAACGTCTCCAAGTGCGAATCAAAGATGGGTGGAGGAGGCGGAGAGAAGCCGCTGGCGAAAAATGTGGGGATGTCTTTGCTTCAGTGACCCTTTATGATTTTCTGGGATGGTTTAAAGAGACACCAACACGTAATCGCAGCCCCTTATTTGTAGATATTTGGAGACAAACCCGCCTGGCGTGGCTGTGCCAGATTTGTTTGGGCTCTCAGCTGCCTTGACGTGGCTTGTTTTACGTTTTCGGTTTCCATCCAAAAACTGGGCGCTGGCCAATAGTTGTTTCCACTGGATGCCAAAGATGGGTTGTTAAATGTTCCTTCCTCTCTCAAAGGGGGTGTAAATTATGGCACTTGCTCTGCGCCTGCGAGGGCTGAACGCCGGCTCCCTGGTCATGGAGGTGCATGGGATGGATTGGCTGAGTTTTGAACCTGGTGCCTTGCACTGTGGCTTTAAACACGGATGGGGAAGCCATACACGTATACACGTTTGATGGCGTAGAGACAAATCACGTTACCCCCTTGGTTGAGCCTCAAGCGGAGTCTAGTCGGAGTCTGGTCTGACTGTGGTCTCGGTTAGCTCTGCACTCGTCAGCATGTTGTGTAGACGGTGGGTGTGCAGCCCCCAACGCACTTACAACTCTGCAGTTCTTACGGGATGAGTTGTCGAGGTGTCTCTCGTTAAAGCCTGCATGGCGGACATGCCACTTCTCAGCTCCCGAAGTCAAGTTGCCATCGTTTCATGGCCGTGCTACCCTCACCACAGAACCGAGGACTTCTTTTGAACTGGCCTTGGGGGTCCTGGGCATAGCTCCGGCTTGGTGAAAACAGAAGGCGCGAAAAACACTGTTTAAAGTGGGCTGCCAGCTGTGAAACTACTTGATCTCAGGTTGTTTTCTAGTCTTCTGGGAGGCACCGCTTAAGAAGAGTTGGCACAGATTACCCATGTCTTCATACCTATCTCGCAGCGCAAACACCTTGCAGAACGTAGTCGCCTGGAATGCCCATACCCTGGCAGGCCAACCCTCCTCGTTTTTCCAACACGTCGAGAGGGCTTGTTTCTCTCAATCTCAATGTGTTGCTGAACACAATAGCAAGGCTAACATGAAAACCTGGATGATTGACATTGAATTCACTTCGCTGTCGCAGGGCGGCTTCCTGAACTTCGACGGGGGAACTACTTTGGGCAACGGCGGATGCGCGCAGGTGACCACTGTGCACCAGAGGCGGGCGCGCGTCATTTCCAGCAACCCACAGTCGTGCCACATTCCAAGAGTTTGTCATTGGAGGGCAGCAACGGTAGTCCGAAACAAAACGCCGGCAAGAAGCCTTTGAGTTCTTGACATAGATTTGGCAGCCAAGCACCAAGTGTGTGTGCGTGCATGTGTGCCGTGCCTGGGTGGGTGGGTGGGTGTCTGTGTGTTTGTGTGTGCGCGTGCGTGCGTGCGGGCGGGCGTGCGGGTGGGTGGGTAAGTGGGTGGGTAGGTAGGTGGGTGGGTGGGTGGGTGGGTGGGTGGGTGGGTGGGTGGGGTGGGTGGGTGGGTGGGTGGGTGGGTGGGTGGGTGGGTGGGTGGGTGGGTGAGCGTGTGTGAGCTTATTCCGCATGCAGCTGAGATGTATGTGGGCGTGCTTATCGCAATTTTGGCTGGCGTGCATTCCCTTGTCAGAACAGCAATGCTGGGGTCATTTGGCAGCATGTGTTGCTCCAGACAGTACTGTAGCAGGGGATCGCGTGTTCTTGCACATGGTTATGAGCCAAGCCTTAAAATTTCTGAATCGGCCTGGTTGGCTGAAAGGCTGAACGTCGGCCGCAAATGGCGGAATGGCTGAACAGCTCAACATGAGGATCACGGGCTTGCTGAAGGGCGGAACGTCACACCAGAACTGCATTCCGCCGTTTTTGTTCACGCAATGCAACAATTTTAGGATGGCATAACCCCCCTGCCCCCCCTCCGGCAGACCAGAACACTACTCGAGTGTGGAAGCCCCAAAAATGTTCCTCTCGGATTCCCGTTAACTTTTGGCAAAAACGGCATGTAAGTTGAAGCCGGAAGCCTCCGGCTGACCCCCGCGCGCCAGGGCAGGAGAGGCGCGCTTCATCCATTGCGTGGCAGCTGGAAAAGGAGGAGGCCGGGGCGCCAACACCAGTGTTGGAGCCAGGCAACGCAAGAAGTACTATATTCAAGTTGTCTTCACCCCGCGGAAGGACCCCAGTTCTGAAGACCATGTTCCCACCCAATGAATCTTTCCTCCAAAGAATGAGACAAGTTGGAATGGGTGCGCTTTTCCTCGAGTTGGTTCCCACGGGCTTCGCGAAAGCCCAGACCGCCACTTTCGCCGCAGGCCTCGCTGCGCAGTCCTTGGCGCAAGATCGAGTTGGTTCCAAGCGCTTCGTCGACGGCGTTGCGCGGAAGCATGGTGGCAGCTTGGCCCTGCGCCATTTGCCGGAGTTTGTGTTTATGAGTTGCCCTGTTTGGTTTCAAAAGGACACGTACGGCTGGAAATAGTTTGTTTTTTTGGAATGAACAAATGGACATTTGACTTCATGTATCAGGCTCACAGTTTTGAAGGGCATAGGTTTCACCTGAAGATGTTCACTCAACTTTTGGCAGTACATGACGAGCGTTCCTCGGATCCGCTCCAAAGGGGGCAGCGTGCTGCGCGACGCGCGACGCTCGGCTCAGGTTGCGCGTATTTGCAGAAAACGACCAAGAGCGGGAACCTTTCCTTTGAAAGCTGCAGGACTCAGAAAGGCCGGGGGTGTGACCTTTCCACGTCATGACTCACTTAAGGGCAAAGGAAGGGCGCTAGGCTCCCCAATTCAAACTTTCACCAAGCTTTCATTTTTCAAACCACCATTAAAAAACAATGGGGATTTATACAACCATCATCGTTTCCCAAAGGATTGTCATCATCCAAATTGGATCAACCATTCTTTTAAAAGGGGGAACCTAGGGTTGATTTCTCATCAAGTTTCGACGCGGGTGCAGGAGCTTGTTCATTTGGTTCTGTATTTTCAGAAGGGATTCCGGAAAGGGCTCGGGCTTTCAAGATGTGTTTTGTGGATCGGCCCCGTTAAACGATGGCAGGCGGCGGATGTGGCTATGCCAAAGTACTACACCAGTCGAAGTCAGGCCATCTGATTTGCCGCAATTGCACAGCCGAATCTGGCGGATGCCTTTTTGAATCTCGGTTTCTTGTTAGTTTGGCTTTTTAGGTTGTTGATTTTGTCAACATAAACCACACAACGGTTTTTGCTTTCTTTTTCTTAAGACATGACACTGTCGACCTTTCGGGTATGACGAGCTGTGCCCACAAAGCTCAAAAACTAGCAACACCAACTCGCCGAGCCGAAGACTCCTTAGGCAAAGCGAAAGCTGGACATTGGGGGCGTTCTGAAGGCGTCCTCCGTGGCCGCACCTCGGGGCAGCGTGCTGCTGATGGCGAGAGAAACGCCTGCCACCTTGCAGCGCTTGGAGATACAGCAAGCCCGGGGTGTAGCCCTGGACGGGCGACGGATGAACATTTCGGAGTTGGCCCTGGGCCCTTCCGATGCCCCCTTCAGGGTCAGGGCGAGCGACTTATTTCTGGACTCAGCCAACTGCAGCTTGATGGAAGAATGTACCTTCCAGCAGCACGAGGACACGTGTGTTGAGTTTCTTGGGTGCGTTACAGTCTGCACCAAGCAACATGGGCATCTGGGGGTTGTTTTTAAACCCCGTCTCTTGACTTTAGTCTAAAGTGGAAACTCGATAAAATAAACCCCAGAGTAGAGTTGTCAAAACCCGACGTGCGCGGAAGCGGGCGCAAGGGCGGAAGAGGCCTACTCGTGTACCTTTTGTACTTCTACAATGATTGTTATTACTCCCGGTCCATCTAAGAGCCCTTCCAGGGAGGGCCGTTAGCTAAGAGACCCAGCAGGAAGGTCCTTTCTGTTTTCCGCATTTTTGGGCCTTTTTGGAGCCCGCCCAATTCCAAACTGCAAGCATTTTTCTCATCTAGCAGACCGAAATGCACTCGTTTGGCGCAACTGCGAAGCTTTCCGCTCCGTGAGACGCAAGCGCAACCGCGCAGCACGCATCACCGCGTACTCAAAAGTAGCGCGACGCACCCCAGGAATACAACGACAGATGCTTTTAAGCCACCGCATGCTGTCTTCGTCCGAAAAACAATGGTGATGCCTAAAATTTTGCCGCTCAAGGAGGCAATGGTGCATTGTGTAATGGACCTTGGGCTTCAAAACCCATAAGAGAGGCGTACGTACACCCCGTGCATTCTGCTGCTGCTCCCTGCCAGCGCGTAGGACACAAGCAAAACACAGCACATTCTGCAGTATCTAGCAACATTGCCACGCGTGTGTGACCGCCCCACCTCATGCTCAAGAAGGACAACACGATGTGCGAGCGCAGGAAGGATAGGCCAGCCGCATATATGTCAGATGCGGCGTCTCGCGTCCTTTCGTCCCAAGCACTCACATGCAAGCATAAACAGTACACTGATCAAGCCAAAATAAACAAGTCCAGTTGTCTATATAAGCCAAGCAGCAGATACCTCCCATGTCTTTCTGAGAGCCCGAAAACCGGCAAAGAGAAGACCTGGGCATCTAAATGGCAGGGATTCTGCCACAGAACGTGAACCCATATGGTAAAGCCGTGGAATCTCATTTTTGCTTTTTACTGGTGAGTACACTGCTTAAGCCCCAGGCAGGGCCACATGCTGAAGAGGCAGCTTCTGTTCGGCGGGGTAGGGCTGCCCATTTTGCAATTGCTGCGAAAGCCAGGCGCCACAAATGCGCGAGTCTGGGAGGGCAAAATTGCGGCTCAAAGCCAGTTGCGCAACACCTGCCAACCATTCGGTAATGATGCGACCGTTGTAGGCCTTGTGCGACATCATGATATTCATATTCTTACGCTTCACAACCTCAGACGCACCATAGCAACGCGCAAAACCACATCCCCAACACATGCATGCGTGCACATCCACGCGGACATCGCAGACACACACACACACAAACACACACACACACACACCCACACACACACACACACACACACACACACACACACACACACACACACACACACACACACACACACACACACACACACACACACACACACACGCAATGACGCACAAAACGGGTCACCATGCACATGCGTGACTAGAGGCAAAATCACAAACAACCGACAATTGCGCAAAAACTCGCAAGCACTTGTACAAGCAAAATCACTGAGAAACAACACACCGCCAAAGGCAAAACAACAAATTTAAGTTGCATACATGAACGCATGCACGAACGCATGCGCAGTCAATATCAGCACTCACACACAATCAACAAATAGCAAAAGCAAACTAGCCAGTTTTTTACACACGCAAGCAGGCAAACTAACAAGGAGGCAAACAAGCGAGCGAAACTATATAACCAATTATCCAACAGACAACTTTTTGAATATATGAGCTGAGCACATACACATGACAAGCGCGCCAGCCAACAAGCAAGCAAGCGAGCGGACAAACAAACAAACATGCAGATAGCAAGTAGGAAAGGTACAAAAGCATAAACAAACAACAAGTCCTCACACAAACAAGTAGACAAGCAACAACAAGCAACACAAGTACAACTCACAACACGCCCAAACGCAAACCTGCAAACACACATTGCGCGCGCGCAACACGCAAGGCAGACACAACCCACTAAAACACTCATACAGGAAACAACTAACTTGCAACCGCACGAGCAACAGCGCGCCACACAAACGCACACACACACACAGATACAAACATGACAGCCAACCAAACAAACACAAACAGGCAAACATGCAAGCACACACACAAACAAGACAGCCATCAAACTAAACAACACAAAGCAAGCAAACAAGCAAACAATCCAGCAAGTGCGCACCCAAACAAGCAAACAGACTACATGCAAACAAACTTTTTTAAGCGCAAGCAAACAAGCAAACAAACAAATGCAGACAAACAAGTATAAACATGTTAACATAGAAACAAAAAACAAACAACGCGCGTGCACAAACGCATGCACAAACACACACTGACTGATGTGCAAACACGCACGCATACAAACAGACATGAGCACTTACAAGCAGCTTAGGCACCATGCCAACCGTCCAGCGCTTTTGGCCGCACGCCACCCCAGTTTCCCTGCGCCAGGCCAGGAAGTCCCGGAAAGCGCGTTTGAGATTCAGCTCGAGCGGGTCCGCGGGGTTACCAAAGCACCCAAACTGAATCAACGTAATCCTGAGCGACGGGCAGGTTCATGACTCACGCACAAAGTTGCTACTTTGAGGGCCGCTGTGCTATAATGGTAAACTGCGGTTGCAACATCACCGACACATTAAATTTGACTTTGAAGCAAAGTGACAACGAAGAACCGGTGGCGGTTTGCATCAATCCTAAGTTGATGCAATGCATAGAGCATAGTCGGATAGTGGACTGATGAAAGCCCGGCAGCCCCAGAAGCGGGCCTCAGTCTTGGGACCAACCGTCTCATGTTTTACGCACCGCACCGCTGCAAATTCTGACACGCACTAACGCTTCTGTAGCGCATAAAGGTTGATCAGTGGGCATCAGATCGTCAACCCATTTCCATGTGTCATCATATATTGTATCTATCCAGCTAGCGCTCAGGCCAAGCTCTGTGTACAAGTGGTTGCCCTTGCTTTTTGCTTGGCACCAGAAGCACACGCATGTTGACTGCCACCCATAGTCCTTGAACTGCCAGGCTGCTTTATGCCAAACAAGGTCACTGCGCAATTCGGTTACCCAAACTTCGAATTATCAGAGCAAAGTTGGTTGCCATACTCGTCAACGCCCTGCCAGGCCAAATGAAAACTCCAGGCAAGATGGCGTAGAACTGGTGTGGATTCCGATGCACAGGCAGGATCTGATAGAGAAAACTAGAAAGCGGGAATGCCGAATCGAAGCTGGTCGAAACAATACCAGGTTGACAAATAGGCCCAATACCTTTTCTTCTGGTCCGGACTGGTTGTACCTCGCCTCATCTCCGTAGAGGCCACAAGGCACCACTCCATGGCCACCAAGTCGCGCCCAAGGACAATGATGTTGCTTTGCCCACTGCCAATAAAAGTTGATGTGTTCTGGGGGTGTCCTGAGTTGAATCTCATCATGAAGATATGCTAAGAGTCGACGGGGAGGTATGACTGGAAATTTCAGAGATATCACCTTGTCATCGGTAGTCACATCCAGGATAGGGAGTTCCAGAAAATCAGGTTCCTTGGTTTAACAGCAAACCCTGCCCTGAAAGTGTACGCCCAGCCCAAAAAACCAGCAAATGAAACAGCCCTCATGATGTAAACGCGTTTACCCAGAACTTGTCAAGTCATTAAACTTCAGTGGGTATACAGGGTGTGGGATGAACGCTGAAGTGCAGCATTGGCACCAAGGGTGGCTTGGCGAAATTCCAGAACTTGCGCTGGCAATTGTGAGGGCGCTGCGCTTGTTGGCACTGGCACCCTGCGAGACAGCAATGCGAACGCTAATGAAATTGTAACAATTTTGGGGCATCAAACATGCTTGCTGTGTTGAAAAGCTCACAGACAGACCACGCGCGCACGCTCACATGCGTCCTTGCTCGAACTCGCTGCGGCAGACTTCATGACAGATGCGACGCTCCTCCAAGGCAGCTCTATGCAAAGCCGCGCTGGTCTAATCCACATGCACTGTTAGCTGTTCTAGTTCCTTTGATCAAGTATCTAAATGTGTGAGTGCTACATTGTTTTGACCGACTAGAACTTACAAATAGCGCCGCAAATCGACAGCCTGCTCCGAAACCTTTGCCATCATGTCCATCACGGCCTTGTCATTCGAGGAGTCGGAGTCTGAATCTGTGCGAGCGGGCCGCTGCGCGGTGGCTCAAACTGATCATTCTTGGGGACACTGAATGAAGACAAAAATGAAAAGTGCAAATGGTTTCCCGGCTCCAGGGGTCCTTTGTCATTTTGCTTTGCCCTCTCAAGTCAGCATGCAAGTCAATCAGCGCTGTTAGGTTCAAGAGCTTCTAGATTCTTGGCATGAGTTGGCTCGCACCTGCGCCAAGCCATGAAGGCTTGCAATTGCCCACTCACAGGCGCGCTTTTCACACGACTTTCTGGAAGGTTCCGGTCGACTGCTGACATGTGCATGCGTTGCATGCAAAACCAAATCAAAGCCGGCTGCATTCACTCTCGATCTGAATGTTGATGTTTGTGCAAGTACGGGACGTGTCAACATGTATGTGTTTTGCTTTGAGTCATGGTGTAGTTTCAGTATCCTAAAGGGCGTAAACAAATATGACAACAGGAGTATTGGCATGCCTGGCTTTGGTTCCCCTCAACGCTGTACGCTAGCTAAGCAAGCTTTGGCTTCTTAGCTGACTTAGCCTTTGTGGCCGGCTGTGCCGCGACATCGTAGGCTGAAATCTTGCTATTCATGTTCGCCACCACCTCGTCCAAGATGTTGAGTTGCTCCTGCATTCTGCAACTGGTTGAATAAAGTGTCACTCAGTGGCGCTAGTAGCGGGCCTTGTTGCTGAGATCCCCATCGAGCTTCGCCTGAGGTTGTCCCGGGCGGTCTGAATCTCCTGCACGGAGGCCTGGCATGTCGGAGCAGGGAAAGGGTTTAAGATTGCTTTGACCCTCTAGCGCCTTCACATCCTCCAGGATGGCGACACGCAGCTTGTCCCCCCTCAATCAGTGGATGTGCGTGTGATTATGCTCAACGATCAGCATGTTGGCCTACATGCGCCGGCACTAAGAATCTGGCAGCTGGCTGATCTTATCGGACACCGAATTGGACTCCTGAATCTTCTTTCCCGCAACTTCAATGGCCTGCGAAAGGCTTGACATTGTTCGATTCACAAAACAGCATGCCACACCTTCTTGGCCTTCTTCAGAAGATCCTTTTTTGCGGTTTCCTCATCCTTGCGAAGTTGTTCCTCTTCAGCTGTCAGGCCCTTGTTCTGATCAGCCTGCAGCACAGAAATGAGCTCATCATGCAACTAGGATTGAACAACTCCTTGCGGCTGCAAGACATGACACAATGGAGCCTTTTTCAGTTTCTTACCAGGCTTGCGTTTCCCTTTCTTGTCCTTATTGCCCTTACGCTTTGGTGACGCGTCCTTTTCCTTCTTGTCCTTTCGATGCCAGTGACACTGAATAAGAATTCTAGAAATTAACCAGGCAAGCAGGATTGCTGAACAGGTAAAATGCATCTCCTTGTCCTTGTCCTTCTTGTCTTTTTTGCTCTTCTTCTTCGACTTCTTCTTTGAAGAAGAGCTGTTGCTCGAACGGGAATCATCAGCTTCGGCCGCTTCGTACAAGCTTTTCACTGACTCTTCGTGCACGTCCACCTCAACATCGGTGTCTAAGGTCAAGAATTGCCTCAGCTCCTGGGCAGTAGGCTCATTGGAGAACGTTGACCAAGCTAGCACTCAAACTTGGTTTGCTTTGTATTTATAACCTCCTTCGCTGAGCACGCTATACTGTGACCCGAAAACCCCTCATGTCAGGTACGTGGACTTTGGCAGCAAGCTCCTCGACGTTGGGTGCCTCCGGATGTCGCTCCACCAGCTCTTTAAAGGTCATCCACCTCCTGACGCCCTTTTTCTTGTTGGAGTCCTTGCTAATGCACTGAAGGTAGAGGTTGGACTTCGCCCAATCTTCCTGGCTGTCATTCCAAGACTCGTACAGCATTGACATCATGTCTTTTCCTTAGTGGGCGAAGTGTGCACATGCATGTTTGTTTTTCACCATGTCACTTGATTTGCAATCTGGTTGGTTCCAATGCAATAAACTGGTTGGAGAACAGGAAAGCCCGTGAATGCAGGCGCTAAGATGTGCGCTTCCAGAGGCCTTTCTTCCCATGCGAGCAATCTCATCAGGACACCGAGCACCTGGGGCGGCTGGAACATGTGCGTGATTGCACACGTTTGTGAATTGCATCAATTAGCGCATCAATTAGCCGAGGTGCCCCGCAAACTCCTGTAAAAGCGCATGTATCTCGCGTGCGCTTTCTTCCCAGCTTCCGTTCTTTTCGCGGCGGCTTGTTCCTGCTGTGCATCTTCTGCTTTGGTGTCCGGCTCTGGCCCGTTCGTGACCTTGGTCTCCTTGGTTAGCTGGTCCTCGAGTTGTGCCTTTTGCCCCGTGGGCTGGGCGGGTTGCGTCGGCGATGGTTGGGCGGATGCAGGAGTTCCTGGATCTGCCTCCTGGCCAATCTGGTCCATGGAGCTGGGCCGCAAGAGCGCTTGGAGGGCTGGATCTGGCTGGTTCGCGGTGTTGTCCCAATCCTCCCAACTTTTCCAGTTGGTTGCGCCCCCCCGTCCGTGCCAGCCCCAAGGCTGGCTCCACCACGTGTTGTTGCCCCACCCCCAGTTGAGAATCCTGGCTCTCTTCCAACTGTGTGTGCGCAAGGGCGGTTTGCACCTTTTCGCTTGGTGAGGCTTGCTGTGTGGCAGCCTGTGCTGCCTCAGCAAAAGCATTCTCAAGCTGGCGCGGCGTGGCCTCCAAGGTCTCCTGCGTGTCAGACCCGGTCTGCGTTGAAGGGCCTGCCAGGAGACAAGTTGCACATGACGCGCTTTTGTAGGGTAGGTTGGCCAGCCTGATGTGGCCGTGGTGCTGGAATCTCGGGAGAGTGGCGTAGCTGGCCTCGATCCAGCATTTTGGAAATTCCAAAAATTACGGGCATGCGTGCGACTCTTTTTTTTTCAGACACATTTTTGAAAGGAGTTGCACACTTTCACACTTAGCTCCCGGCTGTGTGACACCAACCTTTTCCGCGCGGGCTTTTGCCTTTGCCAGGGCAGCCTGGGCCCTAACAGACAACATCCTAGGTCTATAGGTGTGCGCCTGATGCCCCGGTCTTCTTTCGAGCCACGCACGGGCATCAGTCATGTGAGCATCAATCATGTTTGCAAACTTGGTTTCTGGCAATGGCCCAATTTGGACCCGACTGTCAAACTGGCTGCAACAAGGATGGTTTCCGGCTTTTGAAGGAGAGGAGGCCTCATCCCACAAAATCACATTTTCCGGATTGGCTGGATTTTGGGGGGTGCGCCGTTCACGCTGATTCACGCTCTTTTCACGCTCCAGGAGGTCCTTCTCACGCTAATTCACGCGTAAATCACGCACCCCGTTTTTACTGTCGCCCTAAAATTCCCAAATGAAAGCACCTTGCATTGACACTTCAACGCAAAGTGCGCGCTACAACCCTGTTCAAATTTCCGGGGCTCTGCCCCAATTCCCGTGTGTTTGGGCAGCAAAAGGGCTTTGGAACCTCAATCTTAGCCATATGTGATGTGTAAAAGCAACCCAGGCACATGAGTTCGCTTGCTCAGAACACCGGGTTGTACAAGCCCTTTGCAATTTGCTCCTTGAGGTACTTCTGCACCGGGCGAAGGTTGGCATGGCGCCAGAATGCCGGCTTCGGGGCCTGCAGAACAGGGGTTCTTTTGATGCTCCCCCCCCACCAACCTCAAGAAAGCGGCCTCTTTGCGGAAGACCTTCTTTGCATCAGCGAGGAACGCCTTGTGCAGCATCCTGTTCTTCTCCTGGCAAGATAGGAATGGATTTTTCTTTTGCTCGGAATTGCTAGGCTGGCCCATTTGGATACTGACTTAAAAGGTAACGGGGTTAAAGCTCCAGGGAACAAATTTGGTTCAACACTGCGGTTCTCTTAAGAGAGGCACTCAAGAAAATCCCAACATGTTCTCAACCTCCTTGGGCTGAAGCGGAAGGGGTATTGAGTGGCCATGTTTGTGTCTCGAGCCCAAACATCCAAATTTGGGTTTCCTTTTCAAATTCAAAGTCGAGAGACAGGCTGTTTATAGTTCATCATCAAGAGCACCCCCAGCGTCGCCAGCAAAATCTAGAGCATGCGCCTTTTGGAACACTCCTGACTTTGCAAAAACGTACCGATTTCGGAGCCTCCTGATTTATTGCAATATCGATTTTGGAGCCTCTCCTGATTTCGCAAAACGTACCGATTTCGGAGCCTTCTGATTTTGCGAGAGGTACCGATTCTCAAAATTGCTTGCGGGGCTCCCGAAAACACGGTGAGTCATAAGTGCTTAATTGCCCTACTTCTTTTTCTATTATTGGATTGGTTGGCGAGGCACAATTTGTGAAGGTGCCGGCTTGAACAACAGCCACCTAGACTAGTCCGAATTATATTCCTTTGATGCTTGCAACCATGGAGACCCTGAGGTTGAAATTGCAATGATGGGGCTGTGAGGCTCCGAAATAACTACGCTTGCGAAATCAGAAGGACTGCAAATTCAATTCTTCCCAGGAGTGGCAAAATCTGGAGGCTCCGAAATCGGTACGTTTTGCAAGCAATCACGATCGGCTCCAAAACTGGTACCGTACGTTTTGCGAAATCAGAAGGCTCCGAAATCGGTACGTTTTTTTTTAATGTCATTTTAAAACCCATTCCCGGATTTGCAGTTTGCTGCGCCTTGTACTCCCGGTGAAACCGAAACACCGCTTTCGCGCATTTTGGCGCATATTGCTGCGTCTGCTTGAGCAGCTTCCCACCTCGCCTGAGCTCAGCATACAACTTGATCGAGCAATAAAACGGTACAAATCAACTACAATTAGAATCAGCTCAGTGCCTGGCACCTTTGTTTCGCCAGTGCCGGAAACATACTTGATGGTGACGCCCTTTGAACTCAGCTTTTCCCGGATGGCCTGCGCCATTGTCTTCTTCAAACGGTGCACCCACGGCCTGAGCAACCGCAAAGGTGCGCTGGTGATTATGTGTCCGCGTCACTTGGTGGACGAGGCTGGGCTCCGGGCACAGTGGCAATGGCCATAGAGGGCTTCGCCGATTTGGCCCCCCAATGGCCCATCCAACTTAGACCGACACAAGTTGCAGTTCATATGCCAACAGTGTTTGCGTTGGGTTTGGCCCTTAAGGGTCGCGCAATCTGGTGAAGCTAGTTTCCATCACCTTCTCATCGAGCATGTCCAACAAGTAGCGGAGCTCCGGGTAGTGGATCACTTTGCTAGAGCTCGGCTGCTCAAGTAGCCAATACACTGCCCGTGCGCTCAAAAGCATCAGCAATGTGACCGTTCTTGATGTAACCCTCAGCTGAACTTGCAGTGTCACATGTAGTGTGTTTGACGCGTGCACATGCAGCACGCACCTCAACCAACTAAAAACTTTGCCAGGGCACACATTGCTTTGCACGATGTATTGCTTGGACACATCCCCATAGGGACTTTCTTCGCTTCTCTGATGGGTTGGGGAGTTCATGAAAATAAACGAAGTGCAAGGCAAGCCAAAGCTTACCAACTCATCAGCTTGAACACGCAATGCATACTGGATCGCTTTGAGATATCCTGTCCTTAGCATAGCCGTGACTGGTTTTGTTGATTTGGAAATCCACGGTGCACTCCAGTCAGATCGTTCTCCTCCGGCCGGTGAGTGATATCATAATATTCCCTTGGCGCCAGTCAACCAAACTCCAGCTGAGATCAAAGGATCGAATATAACTAATCTTGGGAGCGCACGCGTGTTGGTTCTGGCTGCCTGCCTGCAGAAAGCAAAGCTGCCGAGTCACACTACTGAGATAGGAACGCCAGTAATTGTAGAGTGCTTCCTCCCCTGCGAAGAAGTCGAGCAGCTTGAGGTTCTGGGTTGAAAGCGTGAGCGATTGCATGGCCAATTTCAAGTTCTTGTTACGCGCTTTAAGGTCAGACCCTGCTGGGGTCTGCTGCACCACAAAGTCGATGGCATGCAGCCTGCGCGAGTTGGAGGAAAACTCAAGGTTCAAAAGGCTCGTGAGGCCAGAACACAGTAGGTGGCATCCCCCACTGGCGAAGAAGCTCGTGCTCCCTTGCCGTCAGTGCAATCTGCTTCTGGCCCCAGGCCGGACGCTCCACGCTCGCGACTGGCTTGGAGAAGGACGCCTGCATTGCGGGGAGGTGGGGCAAACTACCCTCGGGCCCTATCCACAAGAAGCCAAAATAGCTTTTGGGAAGAATTCATGCAGCTGATCAAGGAATCAAGGTTGCAATCATGATCCCACAACTTGGCAATTCAGCATTCATCAAGCGCTTTTTTTGCATCCGATCAATCATGGGCTCGTGCCCGATATTGATTGCAAACCAGCTGCATGCAACCGCTGGCCGAGCAAGTGTAGGGGCACCAATCAAAGCAGCTTCTGTCGTGTTTGTTTGCTCTGTTCATGTTGCGCAGCGGCACCCCAACCCTAATCTAGAAAACTGGGCCCTGGGTCCATGGGTCCTACCCAGTAAAGTGAACATGTTGAACGAAGGGTTTCGCAACACCTTTTTCGGCTGTCTCCCTTTTAGGTGCCACGGACCTTGCAGTTGGAACCCCAGAGTCCAGTTGACACCCTGGTTGAAAAAGAGCCGTGTTGCGTTCATTCATCAACTCGGCACCAACCGGCTAGACGCCTGGCCATATCCCACATCCGGGTATATGACAGAGACACTCCTCCCTTGCGGTTCGCCTGGCATCGAGTCAGTATAGTGCTGCGCATGATGATGCAGTTCTCACATCACGGCCTTGAACTGCGTGCCGTATAGCTGATTGATCTCCTCAACTTTCTGGGCGCGATAAATGTAGTACTGGCCAACGAGGAGCACCCTGATAGAGGAGCAAGATTCTTTCCCCAACGGGCGGCGGGATAGTCCATGACCTTGTAATCATGCAAATCGACTCAGGTTTCGGGGTGGCGCATCTATAATGTTTGAATCACATGTTCGATAAGGGCGGCACGATTGCCCAACTTCCAAGTCGCTGGGGACTTCGAAATGCGCTTCAGATTTGGCAAACTTTTTCAAGATAGTCAGGCGGCCTTTCTGAACCGGGGTCAGCTCTCGAGGCACCTACAAGCAAGAGAAGGCAAGGCACATGCGCATTTGGCTCAAGATTATCCCGGCCTGAACGGGGGGATTCTCCTCACCCTTGTCATCGCTTTTCGACGCCCCCTCTTCCTTCAAAGTCTTCGGGGCCTGAACGTGACATGTTTCAGGCAAATACCAGGGATGTGATTGAATGCGTGCGTGCACATGTGTGCACACTGAAGCCGCATCCTGCTCTTTGCCCTTCCTCGCAGCCTTCCCGTCCGCCTGCATGACCATAAGTAGGGATGCTTACATGACATGACAGGTGCCTAAATGACGCTAGACGGTCGAGCCTCTTTGGCCTTCGCACCAACGTTCAGCTTTCTCTTCTTGACAGCCTTCTCCGCCTTGCAGGCCAAGTGCATGCGTGCAGCGTACCTGCTGCTGTCTAGCCTCTGCGGTGGCAGCAGACGGCACCTCCAAATGCCCCACTGCCTGGTCACACAACATACACGCACGAGCTCATGAGTCTTAGGCGCAACTGGCCTTCTTGCTGCCCTCGTCCTCGTGCGACTGGCTCTCGTCCTCGTCTACCTATCCACAGGCGGCGCAAAATAGAATCAAGCTCACGAGTGCGCGAAATGGCCTTGATTCCACCAGGCGCTTCGTGCTCCTGGTCCTCGTCCTTCTCCGCCTGATGCAGAGCACGCATGATTGACACATGTGTAAGAGCCCGCTGCCGCTGATGAAGCGCATTCTCAACAGCCGAGCCTCCGCAGCTGCCCGCTTTCCTCTTCCCCGCCCGCGACCGCGTCCTCGGCCTCGGCCTGTTTTCGCTTCTTGCTTTCGGCCCACCTCTTTCTGGGCGTCTCGAATCTGCTGGTTGATGTCACGGCGCACGTCCCATTGCAACTCAGCCAGCGCATGATCAAGCATGCGCGCAAATATTGTTGCATGTGATGTTAATCAATCAACGCGCGCAAGCCCTGCCTCCATCACCAAGCGGCTGATCCCGTTCATGGCAGCGTCTTCCGGAACATCCTGCATGAGCTGCGGGAAGTGCTCCTGCAAGTGGGCCTTCACCAGATTCGGCAGCTCGGGCAAAGGAAACAAAGGCTTGCGGTCCTGCGTGCATGCAACACAGATTCGTGCCAAGAGCAGACCGGGCCCTGCCTTGAAGCTTTGCCTCTTCTTGACCTCCTCCGGGTCCGAGTCTAGGCCTTCCTGCTGCTTCTCTTCCGCCTCCTCCAAGGCTTGCAGGAGCTCCGGCGCCGCCTGCTCCGCCTTCGCCGGCTCCACCTCCACCAGATCTAACAGCTCCGCACTTTTGATCTCCGCTGCCCGCTCGCGCGGCTTCGCCTCCACAACAGCCGCATCAAGCGGCTTCGCCTCCACTCGCTGCTCCAAATCCTCGGCCGCAGCCGGCTGCTCCACATCATCCACCATGGCCGCATCCGGCTGCTCGTCACAACCCACATCCACCCTGGCCGGGGCCGGCTGCTCCACCACATCCACCGTGACCGCATCAAGCACCATGGCCGGGGCCGGCTGCTCCACCACATCCACCGTGACCGCATCAAGCAGCTTCGCCTCGCCTGGCTGTTCGGCATCCACCGTTTCCGCATCCGCCACGTCCGCATCTTGCAGCTTGGCCGGCTGCGCCATGATCTGCGCCGGCTGCTCCGCTACAGGCTTCGTGCTAGCTGACTGCCCACCCCCCTCCTCGCCGCTCTCGGCCACCTCGAACTCATCCTCGCTCCATTGGAGCGTATCCGCGTAGTCCGACTCCATGTCGTCGGCGTTGATTGCGTGTACCGGCACCGGCGCGTCCTCCATCTCCACAGCGCCCGCAGCGCCATCCTCCACAGCGTCCACTGCGCCATCCTCGACCGCTTGCTTGAGCTCTTCGCCTTGGCCTGCGAGCACACGCTAGCGCTGCCAGATTTTCGAACATGCCGCCCCGACGCATCCATGTGCATCCATGCGCACGCGCGCCAGTCCTCGCAGTGCCCGAATCAGATTCTTCAGCTCCTCCATTTTTTCATGCCCCTTCCTGGCACAGTGTAATGGTGCTTGCATGCATGCACTCATCCCGCGCTCCTTGCTCCTTTGTTCTTGCGGCACCTCTTGATCATGTAGCGCATGAGTCCGATCTGCAGCTCGGCCTCTTCCCTGGCCCATGCCTGGCGGCAAATTACGCACGCAGAGTAGATGGATGCGCGCGTACCGACTGCCTTCAGATCCTGCGGGTGCTTGGCCCTGACCAGTGAAACCGCTTTCAGCTTGGCCAGTTTGAAGAGGCATACCTGCAAGGAGGAGGGAGGAATTGTGCACATGGCATGAACTGATACAAAGTTGCCCGCCTTGATTTCATGGAAGGTGGGTGGCTTGGCGGCAAAGGAAGTCATAAATGCCAAGAGGAAATTGAAGTTGTTTTCCTGCTCAACCTGAGTGAGGCGCACGGGGTGTGGCAACTATCGTTGTTTTGTTGTTTGGGGCTGCTGCCACATCGGGAGTAATGCCCTCGGCTGGGATGTCCACGAAGGTCCAGTTGACCGGAGCCTGCAAAAAGGCCGCCCCACTCAAACAAGTTGTGATTGCAGAACATACCTAGCCTGCCCAGCATCCATCCTTTTCTCCACCTTCTCCTTTGGGAGGGCCCTTTTACGGGCAAGGAATTTGAAGCGCTCCTGCACCGCTTCCTCCTCTGAGAGGATCTCATGGTAGAGCTCCTGGAAACTCCCAAGCCCCAACCCTCCCAAACACCTTCAGGGCGCCCTGCCCTGTGCTCCTCCAGGATTGCCATTCTCTCCAGATCCGGCACCGACGGCATCACTGAAAAAGCTGTCGCGCTAGCTGGGCCAGGTTTGCTGCGGGGTTCAACAGCGAGGTCATGTTTGTAGATGGCCATTTCCCTTGTTCCTCAAACTATCTTTTAATTTTTGGGCTTCATGTTTCCGTTCTCGATCCATGCATGGGGCAGGGCGGGCGCACCTCCATAGATCCCCTCCCGTGCACTACCTCGGTATCGGGAGCAAACATGTGTGACTTCGCTTGCTGTCAACGTGTGCATCTGTGTAAGCATATAAGGCCAAGGCGTTTTCGAAGGACTGCCCTCAATGCCATGAGGCAGCCACCCAAAGCTTTGCTAAATCGCACAACGCTGATTGAATGAAATGAGTGGCAGGCACATTTGGTTTTAGAAGTATCGTGGTTGTAAAATTGAAGATAACATCGTGACACATGCTCCTGAATCCATCAACTGCCGTGAACCCTTCACTGAGGTCTTAGGCAAAAGGGCCGGCGGCAGCATCAAGCCATGTACGTGCACTGCACTGACACATGTGCACACCTAGAGTCTCTTGGGAGGTCCGTTCTAAGAGACCTTTTGGGAGGTCCTTTGGTGGCCTCCGCTCAGGTGAGGACCTACCGGACTTCGACTACAAGGACTTCGAAGCAGGTTCGACAGGTCAGGAACGTAGGGGTAACGATCCCGATAGGGACACACCCCGAAGCCGTGGCAGGTACACTGACGATGGAGACGACCGCATTTTCCGTCAGGCCACTGATGATGAGCAAGGACGAGGAGCTCGCCCCGATAGGGGCGGCTCCGAATCAGGTTTCGGACGAGGACATTTGGACTTCATCAGTATGGCGATGGACATGGCCCGCCCTCATACGGACGACCTTGGAGGCCATGCCTACTCGACCTCCAAGGCCTCTTGTTCCAGGTGAATCACAGACCTCAGATGGCTTGGAGGACAGGCCGCGAGGACCGGGAACCATGGTTTTGGCTCCGAGAATATCTCGGGTCAATCAACCGGTTCTCAAAATCCAGGTCAGTTTGATGAGCACGAGGAGAGGGCGTTTGCAGGCATTGGATACGATGCCCTGTTATCGTCGACCGCAGGATGGGGCGGTGGCGTGAAGCAGGAGCAATTGACGAGCTCCAGGCTGAGTACAGGTCATTCGCTGATCGCATGCTGGAATCGCGGGGCGACAGGGGATCCATCGTTGCCGATAGGCCTAGGAACCCTGATGACCCTCAGGATTGGCGTGCAGCAGTCGAGGAGAATAACCGAAGGGTTCAGGATCTCACTCGCCGAGTCTATCGCCAAGCTCGGGATTATGATACTGTCGTTGAGGATGTTGGGGCCGTGAACGCTCAGATTGCTGTGTTCAACGAGAGTACTCAAAGGCTTCAGCAGGCTGCACAAGCTATAAGAACTCAGCTTACCAATCTTCCTTCAAGCGCGGAGCAGACGCAGACCATCGTTAGACGGGAGCTTGTCTACTATCGCAACATGTTAGATGCGACCATGCGAAGGACTGGCGTCGTCGAAAACAACATCAGTGTCCTGAATGAACTGAATACCCGAGTTATGGGGCAGCTTGCCGATCTCGAGGGACATGTCGATGATGCGGCCGATATGATTCAGGTAGCTCAACAGAATCCTCGTGGACCTCACGGCAGACGAAACGTCGGGTACGACGCTTTCGCTGGACAAGGACACAGTCCGACGCCTAACCCTGGAGATAGAAATGCTCAGAATCCTGTCCCGCCGGCCCGACCGGGTGGGGGCGTTAGCATCACCGATCATGTCTTCGGGGACAGTAGGAGAGCGAATGTGGGCGATCAACCCCAGGTCAACAGGGGCTCGAGCTTGCCAAGCGTGCCCAGTAGGGCTGAGGCTGATCCTCATGTCAACAGACGTCCTATCTCTCCCGTTAGGGAGAGGGAGGATAGCCGAAGCAGAAGGGCTCTGCAGATGCAGGATAGGTCTTACTCTCCGCCGAGGCGTATGAGGGATAATCCACGGGCGCGTCCCAGGGCTGATAGTTCAATTTCCCCGAACAGGGATGAAGGTAGGAACAGGGCTGCCGATAGGGAGCCTGAGGTCAGGAGTCGGGAGTCGAGAAACGAGAGACCTATCCGCGATAGCGCCCCTCGAAATTCCAATCGCCAGAAGAGGGATACCCAAGGCAACAGGACCCGAGGTGATGTTCCAAGTCCTGGCGATAGCCGAAGGAACCCAGCTACGGGCAGTGCGCCTGATGGCGATGGACCTGATCTCTCGAGAATATGTGCTCAGGACAACCCGAACGATCGAAGACACCCAAATGCGAGTTTCACCTGTGTTACGTGCGGACGTAAATTCTGCCAGCTGTGCAAGGGTGATGATGGGGACCGTTGGAATTGCCAGCTCTTGAAAACAAAGTGCTGGGCCTGTCGCAAGAACGCTCAGGAGATATCCATGTATACCTGTTCTGACTGTGAGAAGTACATCTGCAATGAGCATACTTTTCTTGGGCACGATTGCCTCGAGCGATGCTCGCGGTGCCACGGTCGTGGAGCGCCGCCTCCCCCCTGGAAGTGGAGGCGGTCCTGAGGGACCATCGGGTCACGATGGAGGCGGATGAGGTGGCCCACCCCCAGGGCCTGGACCTTCTACTGGAGGCTGGACCTCCTGGTGGCTCAGCTGGAGGTGGTGGGGCGCCTCCCGGAAGACATTTTGGTGGAGGAGGAGCGCCCGCATTTAGCGGCACCGTTGCAGACTCACACGGAGCTGGGAGCAATCAGTGTGGTTCCAGTTTCTATGGTCCGGCCTACGGGGGTGGTGTTAATCACCAAAGCATTGGTGTTGGCGGTAGCCAGCCCAATGTTGCTGCTGGTTATCCATCTAGTGTCGGCAGTGCCAGGAATCTTGGGCCAGGTCTTAGCCTTGGCTACAGTGTTTATGGCGCTGGTAGGCAGGGAGATGGCGGTCTTCTTCCTGAAGCCTTGAGAGGAGACGACGGGCGGGATAAATGCACCAAGTGTGGTAGGATCCCTGAGTTCGGTTTCCCTCTTGTGCCATGCGTTGGCTGTGGAATGAGGGCATGTGAAGTGTGCTGTCCTTTGCCTGCCAGGCTGTGTGAGAGCTGTATCTTGTACCCTGATAGGGGCGCTGATCTCAACTCTGGTTGATAGCAAGGATCGGTACCATCATAAATGCAACACAATCACGTTGCCTGCCGAGCCGACAGCTGATAAGCTTCGGGAATGAATGGATCTCTGAACTGAAGGAGAGGGTCAGAAATGCTTTCAGTTTTGACTCTGATTACGCGTTAGCGTGGATTTCAGAGACTGAATGGCTTGACTATGATGCACTAGGTGGGCCCTGTAAGTACCCGGTGTTGGATTCCAACTTCACGAGTGCTATCAGGGAATGCATCAAGACGAGGGCCGTTAGGGACAAGATGAATCGCCTTACGGAGGCCACTCAGAATATGATCCCTCCTCAGGGCATCAAGGGAAGGCAGATCTTGAAGCTTCTGCTGAACCACTTGCAGACTGGGAATGTCAGCATGGTCGGGACTGCAGGTTTGAGCACGACAAGAGCCCGAGGAACCCTGCTGCGCCCTCTACTCCAAGGACTGGTGATAGGCCCGTTAGGGACAAGCCCATGTACTTTGGGTACTGCTACGATTGGATGTATGGCAAGTGCACTGCTCAGCAATGCAAGTACTTGCATCAGAAGCCGCCTCCAGGTACGAAGCCTATCATGCCTCGTACCACTGCGGGTCCTGTCGTTGAAGATGAAGAGGAGGAGGCTGCTAGGGATTTTTAGGTGGGGCGGGCCGTAACCCTGAGGCTGACTGTGTTGTTGTGGCATGTCCAGTGATGTGGGCTGCTGCCCCAGCTATCGGTGGGTCTACACCGGGGTGTCTCCCGCTTGGCGTTAGCCGCTGGGAGAAAAGTGAGAATGGCGCGTTGTTCTTCTCGGGCACTACAGGCGGAGGTCCCAAGTGGGACCAGGTCGTATGGAGAAGGACAACTGGTGCCGATGGGACAGTCATCGAAGATATCGGGGTGGACTCCGGTGGTCGTCGATCGGTCCTATTCAGGAGACTCCCCAGAAGGACCAACATCAAGACAGTGTTTTGGTACTGTGATGATGCGGAGATTGTATTGTCCTGGAGGCGCAAGTACTTTCAGAATGGTCCCGATAGGGAGCCTCTGAAGGTCAGCATCCCTGATCTCCCTGATGTGTTTGTGGTTTCCATTGAATGTGACAACACGGGTAGGGTTGTTAATCGCTGCAGGGAGGCTGGATACATCCATCCTAATACGATCAAATTCCCGTCTCGCAAGAAGATCGCCAGGGAGGTTCAGAGTGCTCCGATAAGGGCTGCGGCTGTCCACGCCCAAGTACTCTTGGACAACGATGATGACATCGACGCGAACTGTGGGGATGTACGGGGTCATCGTGTTGTCCGAAAGCCGAAGTACACCCGGAAGGTTGCTGCACCTGTTGGATACAGCGGGGTGAGATGGCTGGTAGATACTGGTTGCCCGATGGATCTGGTCGGTCTTGGTGATCTGAAAGGACCCGATAGGGCCCTGATTGCCAAGGGCGGACATACCCACGCGTTGCATACTGCTAACGGGGCGACTCGTACTGCTGGTCGTGTTGATGCTGATGTTGGCAACCTGGACGAGGTGATTGAGGCACACGTCCTTGAATCTACACCATCCATCATTTCGGTTGGAAAGCGCTGTATGGACATGGGCTACTCGTTTGCATGGAATGCAGGTTGTATCCCCACCCTTACGATGTCATCAATAATGTGCCGTATTCAGTTCGTTTCCCCTACTCTTGATGACGGTGAGCCACTTCCCGCTATGCCGGCCCCTGGCGTTGCATATCGTGGAGTTGAAGCCGATGAGGCGCCAACGTGCGAGCCCGTGTTAGCAAGCGAGAGTAGCTCACAGGACACCTGGAGGACTGAGCGATCAGGCCATGTCGTGAAGGAGCACCGACTTCCACGCAGTGCGAAGTTTGTGCCAACTGATGGTGATTGCCCCGTTAGGGTCGATCAACTGAACAATTACAGGAAAACGATCATTCACCGCAATGGGGTTACCCATGAGGTATTGGTTGATGCTCTGTGGGAGTTGTCCGAAAGGGATCAGCATGCGATAGCATCTGATGTCCCTTGGACGGGTGAGAACAAGGTTAAGCTCGTTCTCCATGGGGCACGTGTGCTTCTGCGTCAAGCCGGATTTGAACCTCGATGGTGGCCATTTGCCGTTAGGCATTTCGCCATGGCAAGAAACATTGAGAATCAAGGCGACGGATCACCCTGGACGCGACGCCATGGTGACGGAAACTTCAGCGGAGTCATTCTGCCGTTTGGCTGTCTGATCGACTTCTACCCCATTGCTCCCAAAGTTCGCAGGGATAGAAAGGGGGGGGTTCAAAACGCCCAAAATGCCATCAGACACGCTAGGAAGGTTGACTCGGAAGACATTGATGAAGGAGGAGACCATTGGATCGTGAATGAAGATGAGAAGGTAGTCACTCGCGTTCATGTTGAAGTGCGAACCAAGGTGTTTGTCCCGATAGGGGCAAGCTGCCCGGTCAGGATTAAGGATCTTGGCAGAAGACGAAGTACAGTCATCAACTATCTTGATGGATCAACAGAGTTCGTCGTTGACGAGAACTGGCTCCAGGCTGAGCATGACAGCGGAGGTGATCATGAATGGACTGGAGAGACCCATTTTGACTGTGATTTCGATCAGATCGATGAGGATGAGGCTGAGATTTATGAGAGCGAGGAGTACGAGCCCGAGGGTGGTGACGAGCCGGACTTTGTTCCTGCAAATGAGGTAGAGGTTGAAGAGACGAGTGTCACTACAGCCCTGCCCGCCGAGAAGAAGGGACGGGACTTCATCAAGATCGAAGAAGATCCGAAGTTCGCTCCATCCAAGCCAGGCCTGTTCTTGGGCTATCGATTAGAGCCAGGGGGGTTGTGGAAGGGCGACTATCTCGTTGCTAATCTCGAGCACATCCAAAGAGGCCTCAGGAAGCCAAGTATTCATCAGGTCAAGCGTATCTGGAAGAACCCTGAGGAGCCCTACGTGTTCCCAATGTTGGCATCCTACGATGCTAGGACTCGGACCGTTCGGGAGGCGTTAGCTGACCGAAGGGCCGAGCTGAAGCCGAGCAAGAAAGTCAGGGATGAATTCGACTTTGATGAAGGTCGGCTTAATAACCCTGATGAGGACGATGATGATGACCAACAGGACGAGGGGGGCGGTAGCTCTTCCAAGTCCGATGGAATCATTCAAAACCAGGCTGTCCAAGGAGGTGGTGACGCATGCATCTCAGATTACTGGGAGCGGCACGACGAGGACAGTGCTTGGTATCGCATCCACATCGAAGTGCGGAAGAAGTTCTTCGGGGCGACAAATGAGGATCTTCCCCCAGGCGGTCCTTCGCATGAGGAGCTTGACACCGTTAGGGTCACTCACATGCGGGGACTCGATGCCGTTGGTAATTGGGTAAGGGACGATCGTCATCATGATGCCCCCAACCATCGACATTTTACGCATGGATTTTGGACGGGTGTAACCATCCTCTTTGACAAGGGATGCGCACCCCATGGTAGGTTCAGACCGAAGGAAGAAGAAACGAAGTCTGCCGGAGACTTGAAGAAGGGTCACAAGCTGCACGGAGATAAGATCGACTATGACCAATCCGCCGATAGGCGTGAGCGGCCATACACCGGCACCGGAAAGCCCAACTCTATTGATGCGGATAGTTGGAGACAGATGTCTGCCCGGTCACGGGAGATATACGTTCAAACCGAACGGGAATTATCCCTGAGAGAAGAGCGGCGTCGAGAACATCCAGAGAGGGACCCGGCTGCCCCAGCGCCGGGCCGCAAGCTCCTCATTGAGTTTGCTTGCGAGCCCGACTCACGCCTGTCTGCTGTGATGATGGAGTGTGGCGGCGAAGCAGTTCGCGTTCACATTGGCTCATTAATGACATCACGAAGGCTAAGGACATTAGTCGGCTCATTGCGATCATCGAGGATAATCCTGGGTGCGATCTCTGGGCGTCAATTCCGTGTGGACCGTGGAGTACATGGCAGTATGTGAACCTTTCACTTCACGGTGCCGAGTTTGCGTCACACCTGAATGATCTGAGAAGGAACTCTCAGGTGATGTTTGCAGCATTCTTGCGGGCCTCCCGAGCCGTTAGGCGAGGGGGGGGCAGGGTTGCATTTGAGTGGCCTAGACACTGCCTTGGGTGGAAGCAACCGTTCATGCAGAGGTTTCTTGCTGATCCTGATGTCGAGACCGTTGATTTGATTACGGAATGCAGGACAAGGACGGTGTGCCGATCAGGAAGCAGTGGAAGGTTGCGACGACCTCCAAGGAGCTCATTGAGGAACTCTCGGGTCGAAAATGCAAGCACGAGAAGGGTTACCTTCATGCGCGCATTGAGGGATCGGTGACCCCGACGACTGCCCTCTCGAGTGCTATGCCGGTCGAAGTTGATCCGGTTGAGCAGCGATCACGGACAAAACATCCCTCAAAGACGACTCGCCCCTTATACTTACGATTCGGATCGTCTTCAGGAAGCTCATGATTCTTCTCGACGCAGATGTCGAAAATCCTACCAACATGGATCTTCTCCCCTTCCTTCCGTGCCCTAGCCGCAACATCGTACCATTCCTGGACGGTTGACAAGTCCCAGCATCCCTGCGACGTCAACTTGTCCCACTCCTTCTGTAGAGCTGCCTTAGCTTTGGCATTTCCAGCCTTTTCCTTCTTGTTGACGGGCCTAGCAACACAAGCGTACAAGGGAGGGAAGCCCCCTGAGCTCTTTGGTCAATGCGAGAGGGATATCTCCCCCCTGGGCATAGAGAACTCAACAGTCTTTCCATCAGATCCTATCGTAGGAGCGGCAGCGGCTACACCTGTGCTTTCGAAGCCAGCGGATCCCCTATCGGTTCTCCGTCTGACCTTCCTGGGAACGATCGATGCATCAATGAGCATAACACGCTCCAGCACAATCTGCGCGATGCGGTCCCCAGGCCTCACAATGAAGTCCTCATCCCCATGATTGAAGAGGATGACCTTGACTTCTCCGTCGTAGTCAGGGTCGATGACTCCACCACCTACAGCGATCCTGTTCTTCACAGCTAGTCCTGATCTGGGAGCGATCCTGGCATACACCCCCGCGGGCATCTCTATCGAGATCCCGGTGCTAACTAAACCTGACCCCCCTGCGGGAATACACACTCCCTCAGAGGCATAGGTGTCCAAACCCGCGCTCCCCGAAGTAGCCCGCGTCGGGATCTTGGCATTTTCGCTGTCAAGACTGACGTGCAAGGTATTAGGCTTCTACTGGCATTGGGCCTTGTTCTCTGAAAACACCTCCTGCCCCGCCACTATGGCGGCGGGAAAGATGGGTGATGCTCACGGGTTACTTCCCGGGAATCTTCTGGAAGTGAGTGATGGGGAGTCGGCGTACACTCAGGCCCGCCTGAAGGGAAAGAAGACCTGGGTGAGGATTCCTCGTGACCAGTGGCCTCCTGAGTGGTTCAACAGTAGTGGGAATCCCAAGTACAAGGATCCAGTAGTTGTCCTTGTGCTTGCATTATACGGACATCCTGACGCTGGTACCTTTTGGGAGCAGCACTGCGAGGCTATGCTGAAGAAGGTCGGTTACGTCAAAGTGAAGGATTGGGCCAGCGTGTTTAGGCACGAAGAGCTTGACCTTTTCCTTGTCGTATACGTGGATGACTTCAAGATGAGTGGGCCGGCGAAGAACATCGCAACTGGATGGGCGCTGATCTCGAAGGTCATCAAGATGGAGGAACCAAGACAGCTCAAGAGGTATCTTGGCTGCGAGCACGAATTCACACAGCAACTGGTTAAGGGTCATTTTGATCCAAGGCTGGCATGGACGGTGGGCAATCCTCCTGATAAGGAACAGCCCGACTTGAGGTTCGGTCCAGAGGGGTTACTCTGTAAGGACATTCCCAAGCCGGAAACTACAATAAGGTTCATCAAGTACAGCGAAAGTAGCTTCATGCAGGCGTGTGTCGATAGATACATCGAACTGTGTCAGGGAAAGTACCCGAAGAAGCTGCAAAAGGTTGAGACACCGTTCCTGGACGAGAGCAAGCCGGAATTTGACGAGAACCCCGTCAATCCCGAGTTTGACAAGCTCTTCAACCAGGCGATGGATGTGGAGACCCTCAACGCACAGCCTGGATGCCTCGGCAACGATGCGGCGGCAGTGCTGATGAAGGTTTTGTACGGAGCTAGGATGGGCAGGTACGACCTCATTCGTCCTGTGCAGGCGTTAGCCAGCCGGGTCACGAAGTGGAATCACCTGTGTGACCGCAAGCTCCATAGGCTGATTTCATATGTGAACTCTACGCTTGACCTTCAGTTGTACGGTTGGGTGGGCGATAGCCCAGAGTTCATCGAGTTAGTCGCTTACTGTGATGCGGATCTGGCGTACCGATTCCAAAAGCACGTCGGGAGTGCTCATTTGCCTTGTGGGTCCTAGGACCTACATGCCCATTAAGTAAGAAGCAGACTTCTGTTTCGAAGTCAACTCCCGAAGCGGAGATTGCACCCTCTGGCAGCACGCCATTGGGAAAGGAAAGGAGACCCAGCCATTCATTATCAACGTGCTGGAGGATAACGAATCGGCTTGCCGAATCGTTATAACTGGGAATAGTCCCAACATGCGCTATATGTCAAGGACACAGCGCATTGACATCTCTTGCCTCAACGAACGTTTCAATGATGGTATTTTTCGATTCGTTGCATGCCCGTCTCACTATCAAGGTGCAGACATTTTTACCAAGGCCTGCATCGACAAGGTCGTATGGAACAGAAATCTGCATACCCTTGGTATGTTCCTGCCGGGATACCTGCAGGAGTATTTGGCCCAACCCACCCAACCCTGTCTTAAGCCCCCTGCCGCTCCTGGGCTGCCCCCGCTTAGGGGGGTATGCATGGAATCAGGTGCAAAATCCGGTTTCAATCGGCTCATAGAGAGGTTACTCTCTGAGTACGAGGGAATCGTGATCGACGAGGAAAAAGGAGGGAAAAGGTGTGAGAAAACCATTGTCGCGGATCAGGCGTTAGCCAATATTTTCGCGTTTAGTGAGTTTTACAGGGTTGTCACGCTTCAAGTTGCTCCTGGATACAGAAATCACATTGTTCGCACTGGTAGGATTGAAGGCGATAGCCTTTGTTACGTTGTGCTTGCACTTAATGATCTTACACCCGATAGGGTTGATTCCAGGACTGGGAAGTGGGGACAGACCAGAAAGCTTAGGGATAGGACCGAGAATGCCGTTAGGCAAAGGTTCAACATTGCTTGTGACGCTCGGACATGCGGATGCACTCCCGTCATTCTTTACCGACCCCAATGTAATGTTTTGAGGGAAGGTGAGGTTGAGGGGATAGCTACTATGCACGGATTCGACTGCAAGTCCGTTTGTGCATGTCAGTGCGGCCTCACGGGACATGGTGTCATCTTCAGGTGTTTCTCTTCTGTGTCTTTCATATCGATGTGGAACGCTTGTAAGATGCGAGGAGGAGATACTCTCCCTTCGAATGACCGGTCGCTTGCCGTTAGGAAGTGGTTGAATAACTTCATTGCCGCGTAGCTTCTGGCTTGAACAACCTGGCTCGCACCACATCCACAGGCTACTCAGGATGCAGACAGCTCAGAATACAAGGATGAAGCAGATATGCTTTTCACTAAGGTGTACCTTCTGCTGTTTGACGGACAGATTTGATTGACTGTTCTGTTGTTTGTTTTGAGTTTAGGGAGAAGGTCTCTGGCCGATAGGCTGAGCCTTCTGGGTCACCAAGGGAATTCTGGCCGATAGGCTGGGTTCCTGGATCGCCCGTGCCCGCGTGCTGCTGTCTTGGGTTCCGTGGCCGGTGGCCCGAACCTGCCGACGCATGGCGACCGCTGATGGGATGGGCATGGGGCGCTGCATGGTGACGCCTCCGCGGCCGTCCTGGGACTTGGCGATGGGGCTGAGCATGGACAAGCCGAAGGCCGTAGCTGCGTGTCTGCTTGCGGGGTACCGCGAGTGGACGGTGAAAGGTTTCAAGGGAGAAGAGCCGAGGTTCACGACGATTGACCCAGATATGGGAAAGGTCGACCAACTGATCCAGGACGATCCTGCGGGAAGGTTCGAGGAGCTGGTTGGCAGAGTGTCACAGATCAGCAAGGAAAAGCTCGGCAACTCCCTTGTTCCGTGGCCAGACCACGAGAAGGTGACTCTCTACCGGATGATCAGGACTGCCGCGATAGTGGCGGAAACGAAGCACCAAGGAGTGGAGGTCACGGAGATGAACGCCGTGCACTTGGCGGCAATCTTGTGCGCCGCGGTTCCTACGGACCCTGCTTTCTTGGTTCCCTACCACGACGCATTCGCGCATGAGGAGAGTGTTGGGATCAGCGGAAGTGCTCTACCCATGGACAATAGTGTAGAGCCGGCCGCTCAACCATGCGGCGGAATGTGGGTTGGAGACCCAAAATCCTGGCCAGCATGGAAGGCAGTTCACCAACAAACGACCTTGGTCAAGACGGTTGCCGACCAAGCTGCGGCGGTGTATGGGGAACATCCTCTATACAACGGGGATGACTTTGGTGACGCTGAGCATCACTGGTTGGCGATCCGGGCCTGGATGAGTGACAGGCCCAACGCGTTGTTCACCCCTCCGGAGGTGGTTGTTGACGCTATGATGCTGACGGAGGGAAGGAGCAGGGAGGGGATTGTTAGATGCTCTTCCGGGCGACGATTGTCATCTGTGTGGTCAGTTAAGAAGTTTGCGACGGCCGATAGGCCAGGAATGCGGGGGTACCTGCGCGCGATGGGAAAGATGTCAGGCCTGATCTCATCCATGGGGGACGCACTTGACTGGGATCGTCCTCAGGTGTTGCGGATCTCGCCCAAGAACCCGGCAAGTACCACTGACGTCGACATTGGACCCGACGATGGATGGGCCTTCTTTGACTTGGCAATGAACTACCGGGATCAGACTGATACCGAGAAGGTCCTCATTCACGGGACTTCGCAATCTTCATTGTGGGGTATCCTGGGTGGTATGCAGGTTACTGCGTCCACTGCGAGTGAGGAGTCTGTGGGTGTCTGGAGTCTGGACTTCTTTGAAGACAGTTGAGGCCCTGGGATATTGCCCGTTGTCGCACTACGGCCAGAACACCTGGGCGAGGATCGGGATCTGCATCAGGCAACCTGACGAGACGGAGAACTTGTTTGTGGATCAACCCGCGCTGCGGGGCGTTAAGAGAGGAGCTCAGCGAGTGTTTCCGAACGCGAGGCTGGCGATCTGCGGTATCTGCATCAAGCTCGAGCGACCTGCGGCGGACTCTCAGTATGTGGAGCTGTGCAACTCGGGAGGCGATAGCATCCTGCAGTATTTCAATCCATTCATTGAATGGAATCCGCATGCTCCATCCGTTGTGTGGGCCATGTACAAGTTCTTCCCCGAGAACTACATGGGACCGATAGGTCTTTCGGTGGAGGAGGAGAACTTGCGCGCTGCTCCAGGGACACCTCAGGCAGCTCAGGCGGACGGCGGAACGCTCTTCGCTAGGATTGTGCCGAAGTCGAACATGAGCGAAGCAATCCAAGGCGAGACGTTTGACATCACCTTGACAAAAGGGTACTTCACCGAGGCCGGAGAGGAGTCGAAAGTCGTTGGTAAGGGAGCGATAGTTCCAAAAGAGTTGGACTGCTTCGAGCAGCCCAGGAAGATATATTGCGCCTGATGAGAAACAAGAAAGTTGTTCCTCATTCCATGGATCTGCCAAGGGGAGGATACTCCCGGGTGGCTGTTGATCCCACTCAAATGGAAAGGCTTTGGGATGCATGGGCAGCTGCCATGTTAATGGACATGATGCTTCCCATCTACCCCTCCATTGTGCTGAACGAGATGAGCCGTAGCACCGACAAGCTGATAATCTTGCTCAGGTGCCTTGCGGCCAGTGGGACAGGCGCCGCGTTGAGAATAGCGGCAGCTGTGTCTGCCGGGTACGGTCCTCCAGTGTATACAAGGAGGAGTCCGCGACTCCGGACGCGACCGTATTCTACTTGCTGGATCAGACGTTCAATACCGTCTCCCAGAAGAGCAAGAAGGGGTTGGGTCCGGTTACGCTAGCGGACAGTATCCTCACATGCAGGACCAAGAACGACAGGTTGCGGGGTTCCCCGGACAACCGACCGTTCAAGAACTATGAGGTCCATTACGTGACCAGTACTCGTGATAACGAGGAAACGTCACTTAGGATGATGATCGACAAGGCATACGAGCTGATGGGCAAACGGGCAGAGGAATGCGTCCAGAAGCATGGGAACGCGAATGCGGCAAAGTCCGACCTGTACGTGTTCGGCTTTCGTGGCTCCTACCTGTACCGGTGGGAGAAGAATGCGTGGAGGGTGAGGAGTGACGCTGCGACCGTCTGGAACAAGGACCTTCAGGCGCTGATTTCGCTCAGCAACAAAGTGAAGGTCATGGTATGCGGTCCCGGAAGATCGTTAGATCGAGAAGGTGACCTAGGGGTTCACATGCAGAAAGAGACCCAGTCGAAGGTGAACACGACACGCATGAACCTGATCTCGGTGGTCTCCGCCGACGCTGTGTCGTGGGGGAGTGAAGTGGACAACTATGGCCGGAACAAGCCAGTCCAGAGGGCATGGATAGTGGTGCCTGCATACCTCGCGGCAGTCCCAGACTTCTTCTCCCTGACCAGGACCGAATGGCCTGGCGATGTCTTGTTGAAGACCAGGGACTTCATCCTGCAGCAGTTGCAGGAGAATACCTTTTCAAAGATGGGTGATGCTAGCTCGATGTCAGAATCCGAGGATGTCGAGATGACACGAGCTGGACAGGGAGGTCCGCCGATAGGCGGAGCCCCTGGTGGGTCATCATCGGGCGTGGGTCACCGAGAGGAGAGCCCGGCGACCATCCCAAAAGCCCCTCCGAAGGCATTAGTCACGAAGGAGATGATGACGTCGGCAAGGCCTAAGTCCCCACCGAACCCTCCTCGGAGTCCGAGGGTGCCCTCTCCGCAGGTTTCTGCAACCGAGGCTGGGAACCGGTGAACCGGTGGACTTCGGGTCTGCGGACGTCTAAGGCGACGATTGAGGAGGAGAACGTGGATGATGAAGGATCCGCTGGTGTCGAAGACCTCCTTCCCGATAGGGGAGGGGTCGATCTCCCGACGGACTCCTTCAATGATGGTGAGGGCCCAACCGAGGCTGAGCTGCTGGAGTTCACCGGGGACGTTGAAATGAAGCCGGTGGAGGAGGCGGAGGTTCCCATCGAGGGGAAGGAAATGCTCCCGATAGGGAGGCTGAGGAACCTCAGGCCGCTGCAGCAGCAAGTCGACCTACCGTGGAATCGCCTGCAGCCAAGCGAGCGGCATCTCCCGATAGGGAGGAACGCAGGGTCAAGGATCCAGTTGACACTCAGGAAAAGGGTGAGAAGTCAGGTCCGACCAGCCCAGGTGTGCCGATCTCCTATGCTCCCAAGTACACGGACGATGATGGGGATTTGCGGGATACTGCAGCGACCCCGAAGGGAGCATCAACTCGAGGGGGCATGCACAATTATGTGAACACGCCCTACCCGGAGCACCCAGGGGAGGCGCCGGAGCTGAAGTCCGCGGAGGTTAGGCATTTTCAGGAGTCAAGCTCCTATCTTGCTTCGAGAGGTTCGCGGACATCTGCGAGGCCGGCGGAGCACAGGTCGAACAGGAGGTTCATCGTCCACATGTCCCGGCGAGAGAGGCTGGTGAGCCTTTCATCTATGCGGTGATCCGAAACAAGGCGATCACTCGGGAGCGGGTTACCGCCGAAGAGTGGAGGAAAGCGAATGAGACTGCTCACATCACGCTCCCCGCTCGCGATAGCGAGTGGAACGCGGTGTTGGAGCGAGCCGTACACAACGACTTTATGTACGGGGCCCTCGATGCTTCCCGGGCCGCTGGGAGGATTGATCAAGAGTACATCAACCCTCGCGATCGGAAGACGGCGCCATGGGCTGATCAGCAATGGAACATGAAGAAGTTGGCAACTGAGGCTGCCCACATCCCGTTAGGGATGAGGCAAGACATCCAGGCAAAGTATCACCATGGGAGGGCGCCCCCGGGAGACTGGGCAGATATGCCTGATCGGGACGACTACATGGTTCGTGGCGTCGTTAGTGACTGTCTTCGGGCACCAGGAGTGAGGGCCACCTTACTGAACGCGCAAACAGGCCAGTGCATTCCTTTGGATGATCCGACCTGGGTGCCGGAGGTGGCATCTTCTTCGCATCTGCTGGTGGGGACGATCACCACGATCGCATCGCACGTGGACTGTGCCCTTGGGCGCGCGTGGCGAATGCCTATGTTCCACCCTCAGCTGATGGCGGCGACAGCGATGCTGGAGAAACTGCAGAAGTACTTCAACGCGCTGAACGAAGCAGTACTGGGCAAGCGGTTGGGTACCGCGCCTTTCAGCATGATTGCAGGCCACCTTGCTCCGGAGTTGCGGACTATCCCGACGAGAGAGCAGATGCCCGACACGTTGGCGCAATCAGCAGCTGAAATCATGCTATTCCATGTTTCGGCGTTATCTCACTTGGGATCTGCTGCCGATAGGGAGCCGATTCTCGGGAGGGATGGCAACCCATTCGGGAAGTCATGGTTCGAGGATGAGCCCGATGGAGCTACCTGGCCCGGACATCACATGGCTGGGGGTGTTGCTGTTCCCCTAAAGCCGAAGACGAAGATCGCTTGGGGAAAGCGACCGCATGTTGATGATGAGGGCGAGCAGGACCCGGAGGCGAGTTCGTCAGGGCAACAGAGGACTGAGCAGGCCCCCGATAGGGGTGCCGGGTCAGGAAAGGATGACGACGAGACACTTCCTGACATAGGGAAACTTTCCATGGCGCAGGAGAAGAAGGACGACATGGACGTGGACCAGGACGTTTCCAAAAGAGGTTCCTCTGGGAAGTTCAAGTCTGGGATGGGTGAACCCAAGCCTCGGGATACTGAGGCTGGGCAGTCAGACCCGAGTACAATGAACAACTTCTTGGGAGCTACCTTCGAGGGAGGGGGGATGATCAGAGGCTCCTTCCCAAGAATACTCCTATCGACATGCCCAAAGGCTCCGAGATTGAAAAAAATCAATCGAGATTGAAAATTTTAATCGAAGATTGAAATGGTCTAAAAATCAATCGATTTCAATTGAAAACACAAAAACACACAAAGTCAAAAATCAACCGAAAAATCAATAGAAAGTTCAATCGAAAATTCAATCGCGACACCCTATGTTGGACAAGCAAAATGTGACCCTTCACAAGCACACTTATATGCGTGGCTATCCAGCCAAATTAGAGCCAACAAGCTCCCAGCTAGCCCAGCCAGCGCGTTTTTCATTCCATATCCAAGTTGTGCTCACCTTTCAAGAGCATGTGAAAGGACAGTGCAAACTTGTCCAGCACTTTGGCAGGAAGTTTCCATGCAGGTGTCCCCTTCACACTAGCCTGTGCAATCTTGGTTATTAGTGACATGAAAGACTCAGGGCCATAGCACCAGCAAGCCCTTGGGGCCAAGTGCTGGCACTGTGATGGGAAATGTGCACAAAGGTGGTGCTTTGCCACCTGTACTGGGATTTATTCATGGCATCTTTAGCCAGCCAGCTGTAATGCGCAAGGGCTACTCTGCATTGTGTTCCAAACTCAGCAGCAACTGGCTCAGGCCAAATAAAACATTATCTATCACAAAGGTTGTAGATTCTGGCCAATGCTTTGCACAGGGCCAGCATGTGTTTCCCTGTTGTGTGATCTGAGGCGTACACATCTGCCAATTTTAGGGCCACAGGTGCAAAAGCCCTGACCCTTCTTCCTTTCACATGCTTCAGCACAGGGTACTCTTTGCCACCATGCAGAAGCCAGGGGATGGGCAAGTCCGTTCCTAATCTCGACAAATTGACATCGAAAAGGAAAATGAATGAAACAAAATTGACCATCAACAAGTGAAACTGCTAGCCACAGGAAAAATATAGATAACAATTGACTAAACGAAGGGCCGAGAGTCCTTCCAAGTCCACATTTTTCCAAAACAATTTGCATGCCAGCAGCTGGTTGTTCTTTTTGAAATCCTGTTGCTTCCCGAAACTTGCGAGGTCACCAGGCTTTGCTGTAACTTCCTGCAGTAGCTCATGCTGCTCCAGACTTTGCACCCACATATGTGGAAGCATCACAGGCACTCCTTCGTTGCTCACAGTTGGCTCTCCAAAAGTGCCTCTGATGCGCACACTTGTTGTAACCATGTGAGGCACAGGTGTGAGCGACTTGAAGTGTAACCTGCAAAGGTCCCTGTGGGTGTTTTGCGGGCTTCGCCCATGTCCTCCAAGCCTTTGTAGACTGATCAGATCCCTGTGGCTGGCGCCAGATTTTACAGCTGCATCAGCATACTGTTGAACTTCAACTGCAGAAACTTTCCCAAGGGCAAACTTGTGTAAAAGCAGTGTGCAGAGAGGAGAGTGTGCTTCTTCAGGTTCAGGCCCATGCTGCTCTAGTTCTAGAACCCTTTTTCTACCCATGTGGCTTCCAGCCACCTAAAAAAACCCAACTACAATTACTGTAGCTACCAATTGGCTACTTGACAAACTAGTGCTTGGGCCAGGAACACAGGCATGTGCAAACCAACCATTTCCAAGTCATGCAAATGCTGGCTGGATAGCCAATGACACATGCAACAGCTGGCTGGATAGCCAGGGCTGGCTGGATAGCCAGGGCACAAGCGCGGTGCATATTTTCCTCTAGGTGCTGCTGCCATGGCTTTTGTTCAAGCCCTCTCACTCATCCTCTTCTTCATCATCTTCCTGGCTTTTGGCATTCGGCTTTTTGAGCTTCATCTTTTTTGCTTTCTTTGACTTTCCCAAAGCTTGGAATGCTTCAATCAGAGCACTCTTGCACTCCTCCTTCTTGAGCCCCGATTTCAAGACCTTCTCACACTTTTTGAGGCTGGTTTACAGGCAGGCGATGGCTGACTTGACAAAGGCGATCTCCTCTTTGTGTTTCCCTGGCTCCTTTTTCATGTCAATCAGTAGCGAGCTTAGGGCTGCCTCATCCTTGGTGATCTCAGCTTTAAAGGCCAAGAGCTTCTTCTGTAGGGAGCCCTTGTCATCAGCTTTGCCCACCTGTGAGAGTTCCTCCCACTTGTTGGCTTTGTTCTTCTTCTTCAAAATTGGCTTTGGGTCATCCTCATCATCTTCTTCAACTCCTTCTCCATCAGACCCATCCCCATCAGCCTGGTTCTTGAAGAAATCCTTGAGCTCTGGCTCCATCTCCATTTTGTCAACCTTTGTCTTCATCAGGCCAAAGTTCTTATCACTCAGCTCATCGAGTTCCATGCCGTCGTGTTGAAGCCATTCATCCTTAGAGGCCTTGACAGCCCCTGAGTTGTACGAAGTTCCTTGCTTCTTTTTCTGGGAAAAGGACATGAGTTCTTCAGCATCCACAAACTCCGTGAACCTTTTGTCACTTTTGCTGGTCCTGTATTTCATAGTCCCTGCTTTCAGCCTTGCAAGTGCTTCTGTTTCCCCATACTTGTCCACCATTTGTTTCCAGGGCTTGAAGATGTAGGTGATCTTCTTCTCACTGGTGTTTTCGAAGCTCAGCATGGCTGTCTTGTAGTGCTTGGCCAGTTGGCCACCATCCACCCAATTTCTGAGCAGAACGTGTTTCTTTTCCTGGCTACCTGTCCCTTTGGTGATATCCTTGCAGTCTCCGTCAGCACTTGCAGAAAGCCTAGACTTCTCAAATTTCTTCCAAAGAAGTTGCTGCTCTCCAGGTGGAAGGAGTTTGATGAGTTCACCAACTTTCTTGGGGTCTGAGTGCTCGTTCTTCAACAGTGCCTGGTGAGTAGTAATGTGCTCTTCTGTCAATTTGGTCCTCTTTGGATCCTCCTCATTCTCTTGCTTTGAGGCTGGGCTTTTTTTCAATGACACCTCCTTGTCTGCATTATTGTTTTCCTTTTTTTGGCCATTGCCAGAAAATGTGGCTCCGGGTTTGCGCACTAGAAAAATGCTGCTTGAGCCCAAAAATGCAAAATTCATGAAGTCTTCATGGGTCTTCATGTGTCTTCATGTGATGTTTGGAGCATTTTGGGAATTATGGGCATCATCTGTGATTTTATTTTGTGGCTATCCAGCCAGCTAAAAACACCACACAACACCGGTATCCAGCAAAACTCTTTTGGCTATCCAGCCAACCCGACCAAGTTGCTTGACTATCCACCCACCCCACATTGGCTATCCAGCCAGCTAGCCCCTCCCACCTGGCTATCCAGCCACCAACCAACATGGGAAGCCCTGCTAAGCACTACAGAACCTATTCCCCAACAAAACTATCCCCACGTGGCTATCCAGCCAGCACACTTGTACAACTCCAATTCCCTAGCATTTTCCAACACATACCAATGAACACACTCAATGAGCTCTTTTTTTCACTGGCTTCAATTGGCTTGGTTTCTCAGCACTGTGGCTGGGCTGCAAGTAGAGCAGCTCTAGTATACAAGCCAGGCCTCCTCTCATTGTCATGGCTTCTCACTCATGGTATGGTGGCTTTTCTCTCATGGTGGCTTCTCTTCTTATGGTTCTCATCATTGCTTCATTCCTCACTTTTTTTCAGCAGCTCAAGCTGCTTGTAGAGGTCTTTGCAGGCTGTGTCTCCTCTGTAGCCGTTGCACTGCTTCATCATGCAGCCTCTGCAATTCTTAGATCTGAGTTGGGAGTTCCAGCATACCTTGCACGCACTGAAGTGCTTGTGGTTTTGTTTGAAATACTCAGGGCCTAGGTCACCTTCATACATAGGGGCTGTGTTCTCCTCTTCATTGGCTGGCTTGGTCTCATCAGCACCCCCCTCATCCTCACCCAGCATGAACTCCACTTCTTTCTCAGGGTTCTCTCGCTGGCTCTCCTCTTCATTATTCATTCCTGCACTTGCACTCCTCCAATAAGGTTCCCCTCCCTCATCATCCACTTCATACATGGTCGTCCACTGTGTCCTTCATGGTGATGTTGTTGATGAGGACCTGAATGAAACCACTGAACTCCACATAACCACCACGGATGTGTATCTCTTCTTGCTGGTATTGGTAGAAGGCTCTCCTCATAAATGCTCTATGGCTTTCATGGGTACCCTGTTCCATCTGGGTCACGTAGCATGCCTCTGCTGATAATGCTGACAGAAAATATGGGAATGGAATATCTGGAGCGCTACACTCCCATAGGTGCCTCATGTTCTCCCTCCAGAGGTGCGCAGTGGTGCCCCCTTGGGCGCTTCTCACTGAGGTGGACCCCTTTCCTCCTGCAAATGGCACATCAAACATGCGTGCCTGCCTCTTCTCCATCCAGCTTGTTGAGCTCCTCGGTGTGTCTGTCCTTGCTTCTTTGGTGGCTGGCTCCTCAATCTCTGCAGGCTGTTCCTCTTTAGGTTCCTCCTCTTTAGATTCCTCCTCTTTAGGTTCCTCCTCTTTAGGGTTCTCCTCTTTAGGCTCCTCCTTTGGCTGCTGTGGCTCCTCTTTAGGCTCCTCCATTTTGTTCTTGTTTTGGTTGTTGCCTTGAGGCTCTAATTCGCCTGCACTGCATCCTTGCTGTTCTTGATCACTGCCTCCCTGCCATTGGTTTCCTCCACTGTTGGAACTCCACCCTGAGCCCCACCCCCAATTTCCCCACCACCCTGACCTGGACATGGTTGCGCTGGCTTCTACAACTAAGTTGTGAGACCTAGCTTGGCTACCTTGACTCCAAAAGGCCTTCATCATGTTATTTGGCATCGAACAACTGCACAAGTGCAAACGCATCATTTGTGGCAATCCAGCCAGCAAACACAGGCAAGCGCAACATGGCTATCCAGCCAGCAAAGACACTCAAAACTAACAGACAAACACCAGTGGCTATCCAGCCAGCTTCTACATGCGCATTCGTGGCTATCCAGCCACCGGCTACTACTATTACATGGCTATCCAAGCCACCCCCCCCCCATCACCCCGACATGGCTATCCAGCCATCACCCAGCATCGAGCACTCTTTTGCCTATAGCCACATTTGTGCATTTGAAATTCACTACAGGTTGGCTTTTGCCACCAGCACCTTTCCTAGATTGGCACCCTTTTCAAGCATCTTCATGAGCTTGGTTGCTGCATTCCTATTTTGGTCTACATTGTGAAACTTGCTAACAGCAAAAAGCTGCCTGCCCTGCCTCACCCTCACTGCAACACTTTTGGTTTTCTTGTAGACCATGATCTGCAGGCTTCCTGTCTTGAAGGTTTCCCTCTCGTCATGCTTTTGCTTCTTGGCTGCGTCCCTCTTTGAAGCTGGCCTCTTAAGATTGGCTGTGGGCTTCCCTGCAGGTTTTTTCATGAGGCTTTTCAAGGTTTTTTCCTGGCTGGCACTGGTGAAGTCTTAAGGGCCTCTTTCAGCAAAGTGCTTTGTGTCTCAGATTGATGGTTTTGAGGAGTCGGTGGCGAACCAGTTTTTTTGATTCTTTTGACTGGTGTTTCTGGGACTCCCATCTCCAGCAAGTCCTGGGTGCTAGGCAAGTCCTGCTGACTGCTGGGCTGGCCATCCTCTTCATCCTCCCCCACCAAGTTCTTCAACTCCTCTAGCTTTGCCACCCTTGGCTTGGCTACATGGAACAAAAGTCAAAGCGTTTTTTTAGAAAAGGCAAAACTCGTGCTAATAGTGCAGCTGCATGGCTGTCTGTCAGTCAGGTTCTTGCAGGCCTCCTGGAATTTTTTCTCATTGTAATGGAGCCTCCTGGCATGGTTACAAGTGACCATGGTAGCATCGCTCAAGTAGTGTGTCAAGTTGGCCCTCTTCTCCAAGTTGAACTTGTGCTTGAGGTCAGGGAAGGTCTTCTCAAGCTCTTTGTAGATGTCCTTAAGCTCTGAGTACTTAAAGACAAGCTCTGGGTTCACCTGGGCTAGGCCCCGTAGAAATTCAAGTTGCTCTGCGAGTTCCTTGCCATTCACTGCCATGGGCCTGGTTATGTTGAAGTACTCCCCAAAATTCAGTGAGCCCTCCAGTCCAGATTTTCTCACGTAGCTTTTGAGAATATCCAGCAAATGTTCCATGTCCACTGTACAGTAGGTGTTTTTGACCTCCTCGCTCCACCTTTTCCCACACCATTGGGTGGCGCCAGCTGGGGTGGAGCAAAATGGCTGCTGGATTTTCATAAGCAGTGTGTCAGGCACATGGCTATCCAGCCAGCAGTGTGTGAGGCGCATGGCTATCCAGCCAGCAGTGTGTGAAACACATGGCTATCCAGCCAGCAGTTTGTGGCAGCCAGTATATGTGAAGCACATGGCTATCCAGCCATCACTCGTGGCTATCCAGCCATCTCTCATGGCTATCCAGCCATCTTATGGTTAAAGCATTGGTGGTTCAAGGTGAAAATGAGAGTAGGGGCTGCAAGATGCTTGGCTTCTGCAAACATTTCTTCAGGCAAAGCCTGCAAAGATTCGGCAGCACTCGTTGTGGCACATTTTGTGCCTTTGGCACGCCGTGTGCATGTGGAGCTTGTCGTCTTCAGCAGCATGTGAGGGCGTTGGTGGCGTTTGCCGCTGGTTAGAAAGAAAGAAGGTCGGTGGCCGAGCTTGGAGCACAGGGCATCTGGTTCGCGCGACCTTGCTTCGATACAATGGTGTGCGAGGTGGCATGGGCGATGTGGGTTTTGCTTACTCGGTACTTCAGTACCACAGGGCTGTGCACCCGAAGATGACATTCTGGATTTCGCGAAGGGTTCAGCGCAAGAGGGAGTCTTGGCTTGTGAGCATCGTGGAGCTTTGTGTGTTATGTTGTTTCAGGTTGGTTTCGGTGCCTTTTTGCTGGCTGTAGACTTTTCACTTGGTATGTTTTCAAACTTGCTTTAGCTTTGCATTCTTGAGGGGTGAGTTGAATTCCAGGAAGCAGAGGAGGAGGACCGAGTTGGACCTTCTCTCACGTTGCAACGGTTGAGGAAGCAGCAGGAAAGTCATGGCCTTTGGCAGGTCGGGGTTCGCACATGGATGCAAACCTCAGCAGCTCGATCGGCATCATCGTTTGCAGTGCCACTCCATCGGCAGGAGTATCTATCAAAATCGACAGAGCATGACTTTGAGGCTTACGCTCCAGCCGATCTTCCCGGAGAGTGCTGGTCCCATGTGCTCTCATGGCTAGCGAGATTGAATTTGGACACCGGCAGCTTGCCTTCCTCTGGCTGAGTATGAGTTACGCGCTCAAGAGAGCCAGGTTGGTAGCATTGCTTCAGTGCAAGCCCAAGCGGCTCAGTGAATCTCAGCCTCAGCGAGTGCGCAATATCCAACACCCCATTTGTCCCATTTGTTAGAATCAGAATTCAGTGACCAGTAAAGTCAGCAAAGCGCCTCAAAGGCGCATGCGTGCGTAAAAAGCTTTGCTCATGGTTCTGACTCATGGCTCATGGCATGGCCATGATGGCGTGTGGCGTGTCCAGGCATGTGGCATGTTGTCTGAGATTTTTCAGCCGTCACTCATTTGCTCATGCTTTGTGTGCCAGGTTGCGATTGCGACCGCTCAGCGCTGGCCAGGCGCGCCAGCCATGATTGAATGTTTGATTTGATTTGCATGACCGGGGCATGCCTGGTGTGGCAGTGTGTGCTGAGTCTGTAGATCAAGTTGAGGCTATTTCACAAATGTTCCCCCCACACATATTTCATACCAAGTCAACATGGGAAGCTGCTCATGTGTGTTCATGACCAATGGGTTGCTCATGACATCATGGGCTGTTTGATACATGTCATGCAGTCACATGACCCGCAAGTTGTGAGAGTTGTAAGAGTTGGTTTGCAGGGTCGCGTGAGCCAATGCTTGCAGATTTGGAGAGTGAATCTTCATCAATGCTAGCAGTTTTGGCACAGAGGCGAGGGCTAAGGGTGCAGCAGACGTATTTGATTTTCATTTCTCAAAGTTTAACCGGCCCATTGGCAACCCTGGCAATCCATTGGCAACCCATTGGCGACCAATTGGCAACACACGGCAACCCACTGGCTTTGGAGCCTCGCGGTGCGGGCATGGCGATCTCTGCGGATGAGAAAGCCGTCGGGATGTTCAAGGCTTTTGTGCAGCAAACGTCCATGCCCCAGTTGGTCCTGTTCAGGAAGTTCAGGGCTCAACCCACCTACGCATTTCTCTATGAATTGGGGGTTTCGCTTATGGTCTTGCTTGGGGCGTCGGTGCACAAACACGTGAAAATGCCAGCGTTTGGAAGCTTAGAGGTTTCTTATTTTCTTCGCGGGCCATGCATGCCGCCATGCGGAACTCTTGAGGGGAAATCTCATGTTATAGAAATGCGGCTTGGAGAATGCCATGTTGAAGCAATGTTGTGCTTTCTGCATTCTGTTTCGCGGTCTTATATCCTTTAATGACGTTTTACATGTTTGTTTGTTTTTGTGCGAGGTTTTTGAAGGTTGATGATCTGCCGGGTTTTGATTCCCAGAGGGACCAATAGACCCTTGAAAATTCGACCCTTTTTAAATAAGGGTGTAAGCCCTAGATTGCAAAGTCAAATAAGGCTGACTCTGGGAGTTTGAAAGCCATGAAGAAGCCGGCAGCTGCCCCTGTTGGCCTTCCAAAGTGTAGTGATGCCTCGAATCATTTATTTGCTGTCATGCGCTATAAGAACAGCAATTCGTACGCCATTTGTGCAAAGACTGGCACCAAAGCCCAGCTCTTTTGTGTCCCCTTTGGTGAAAGGACTCCACAGCAAGTTTTTGGCATTGTCAAGGATGCTGTGGCTAAGCTCACCGCTGGAGACGATGTCCAAGCTGTGAAGGAGTGGGCACGATCTGCGTAGAACACGGTACACTGTGGTCCAAAACCTGCACTTGTTTTTTGGGGAATGCGCATGTTCGAATGTATATGTGAACGCATCTGCAGTGTGTGTTGTTGCAAACAGGCCAGGCTGTGTGAACACATGCAATTTCAACTGACACATTCTTACGTACAAAAGGAACAAACGACAAACCACCACAATGTTTATGAGGGAGGGAGGGAGGCGACCTTGGTGGGAAGGATGGTGGCTTGAAAGTGTTCTGTTTTAAAATTGTTGCAAACCAACCATGTGCAGGAGGGAGGGAGGAGCTAAATTGTTGTAACATGACCCCAATGGTGTTTTTTAGAAGGGATGATGTTGGAATAATTTGTAGCTGTAAAAGGGATTGTCTAAGGGGGACTGGGCGCTTGACACATGCTTGGTCGCAGTTTGCTTGATGCATGGCTCATGTTGGAAACCTGTTGCTTGATGCATGGCTCATGTGAGCGATCCTGAGCTGTCTCGGTGCCATCATGTCTCGGTGCCACCATGCCTTCCCTGAAGAGGCCTGCCAGTGCCCCTGCAAAAGCAAAGTGCAAGGCCAAAGCCAAGGCCAAGGCCAATGAGCCCCAGGCCAAAGCTGTGCCCCCTGTAGAGGGGGAAGAAGAAATGTCGCCTGAAGCCAAAGCTGCATCCATTGTTTTGGAGCAGTTGCAAGAGAGCATGGGTGGGCCTGATGGCTTTGTGCCTGCAAACCCAAGCTTGGCTGCCACACATGCCACTGTGACAGAGGCATGCCAGGAGGCTTTGGCTGCCAAAGCTGCCCCGGACGCTGCGCCTGCTGCTCCTCGCCCATGGTGTCCTGACCAGTGGACCGAGGATAACCGGACCTGGTGGTGTCCTTGCAGGTTGTGCTCTAAGAGGTACTACTGGCGGGTCGGCTGTATGAGCACAAGTGCGTTTCTTGGCTGGGAGGGAGGGACCGAGAGTACGGGACTGGGAGGGAGGGACTGGAAAAAAGGGACTGGGAGGGAGGGACTGGGACTGGGAGGGAGGCACTGCAAGAGACGGACTGGGAGGGAGCTGAAACATGTTTTCCCTGTTGTCTCAGGCTGACTTCAAGAAGGAGGAGCTGGCCAAGGACAAGAAGAAGGGCAAGAAGAAGTGGAGCAAGCAAGACTGGATCGACCCTGAACTGAAAATCATGGGGGGAGGACGTGGTCACTGAAAAATAATGCAAAACAAGACAACCTTTTGGGAGCCCGAAGGAAGGAGGGAGGGAGGAAGGGACGGCAACTTGTAATGCCAATATCCCAAGCTGCCACCCGAGGACTGGGATGCAGCTACATTTGCTCCTGGAGGTGTTTGGGATGGCTCTGCACCTTCCAACATGGCAACCTGTCTGCATTTCATGTGTTGTTTTAGAGCTTGCACTTGGCACCCTGAGGGAGGGAGGGTGGGGTGCCAAAGACTAATTAATTCATAGAACCACATTTATGCAAGACCATTGTACAGCATGGTGAGGGAGGGAGGGAAAAAACCACCAGGATACCTGCCAGGTACCACCTGTACCTCCTCCTGTGCCTCCTCCACCGAAACCGCTAGCGGTACCACCTGCAAGGCCACCAAACGTGAAATTCGGAGGCTTCAAAGCCATGCCTGTCCCCAAGCCGGTTGTGAAAGCACCTGCAGCCAAAGCTATGCCAAAGACCACTGACCACCCCCCAAAGCCTGTGGGGTGGTTTTTGGTCATTTCGACGGTGACAGTGGCAGAAGTTTATGATGTGGCCGACCAGCCTGCCGCTCCCATGTTGCCTCCTCCTCCTACAAGGAATGAGGCAGGCTATCGTGCGTATGCTGCAGCTATGCATAGGCAGCATCAGCAGGAGTAATTGGCATGTGCAGTTGGCAATATGGAAAAACACATTGCATGCTGGCAGGGTGTCATGCCAACTACTTGTATGTTGAGGGAGGGAGGGATGGATGGAATGAGGGAGGGATGGAGGGAAGGGGAAGGGAGGGAAGGGAGGGAAGGAGGGAATGGATGGAGGGATGCTAGTTTTGTTTTTGAAAAAAGCACTCGAACTTCAAATGCGCAATGTTTGAATGATCTCAATGGGCACCATTTCATGCAAACCTTTTGGAAAAAACTTTGGTCCCTTGTTGGTCCTTGGTTGGTCCATTGTTTTGATCCATTGTTTTCACTCAATCAAGGGAAATGTACACTCATTTTTTCATTGGACTGGATCACATTTTTTATATTCATGAAAAAATGGCAGTTGCAAAATGTTTTGAAACAGGTCCCAAACAGTCCTAGGGAATTGCCATAGCATGTCATGTCAACATGATCTTGAGGATTTGATAGGGTTTGCGCAGTGACTGGCATCCACCAAGTCTGTGTACAATGCCAGTGCTAGAATGTGATGAATGTGGACTGGAGAAAAAACATGGTTGAAAAAGTTGAAAATTTTCAACTTTTTCAACTACATTTTAAATGTAAAGTAAAGGAAAAGGGAGTTGAACAAGTTGAAAATTTTCAACTTTTTCAACCCTGGTTTTTTCTATGAAGATACCCCACTTGTTATCTTGATGTCTGATTGGCATTGATCCTTGAACATTCTGGTATTTTTACATTTGAGAGAATCCTGGATGGATGGATGGAATTTGCACTTTGCTCCATTTAGATTTGCAGCATTATAGTGCTAGAATATTTTGAGCTTCTCAGCAATGGCTGCAAAGAGGAATGGCCAGAAGGATGCCAAGGCCAAGGCATCGGCCAAAGGAAAGGCAGCTGCTGCCAAGGCAGCTCCTGCCACTTTGAAGTCTGTGAAGAAGGAGCCTGACTCCCAGGAGAAGGCCCCTTCTGGCCCTTCAGTTGACAAAGCCGCCCAACAAGGATTCATCAACAGCATCAAGTATAGGGCCAACACTAAGAACGACCCTGATGCCCAGACCTTGTTGGAGGCCTGATGTTTAAGAATACAATAATAATATGCAAGTTTTATTTTGCATTCAGACCCTAATTAGTAGATTTTGTTTTCCCATTTTTTAACCTTCAGTTTTTCACATTTTGAAATTTGGTAATTTTTCTCAAATCAATCTACTTTCTGTGGCCTTTGCAGGCCTACAATAAGATGAGCTCCACCGAGAAGAAGGCTCTGATTTCGAGATTTCAGGCCCAGGGGGGCTTGAAGAATCTTTCTTGGGCAGCCGAGCTCAAGCAGGAAGCCATTGACTCCAGTGACCTCCAATACTGAGAAGGGCATGTTCACTGCCTCCCAGATTTTGAAGTTCCATGGGCTTGTGGTTGGAGTCAATATCACCCAGGAGCGGCAGGATGTGGTTCTGAAGGAGCTCCTCAGAGAGAACCGGGAGGAGTTGGGCCTGGATCCCAACATCAACATCGATCAGGTGCATCCCACCATTCCTGAGCTGAGCCGCTACTACTACGAGAAGGCAAGCTCCAGCACCTCGACTTCGAATCAAGTTCAAACCACCTTGGGGGTGGGCTCCAGCTCTGTCAAGACGGACAGCTTGCTCAAGCCCATGATCGCTCATGGGGACGAGAGCACAGGTGTCCATGAGAATCCCGGCTACGCCGCCCTGCTGGAGACCATGAAGGCCTTGCAGTCTGTGAAGGGCAAGGTCGATAAAGAGCTGGCCCTGGCCAGGAGCCTTTTGCTTGACTTGGAGGCGAACGAGACTGAGGCATTTTTGCCAATTCAGGAAGAAATTGTTACCATTTTGAAGGCTGTTGACTCCTGGTTGCTTTTCTGTCGGAAGGCCCTCAACCAGGGAAACAAAGCCAACCCAGACACAAAGCTGGAGGAGCTCAAAGAGCTGGCCTCCCAGCTTGAAACTGTGAAAGGGAGTGGTGTCGTCCACCTGGATGGCTTAAAGGGCGTCCAAAAGAAGCTGAAAGCCTTGCTGTGAAGAGAACGTGCAGGAGGGAGAGAGAAAAACGACCTTGTCCTTCACTTGCTGACTGTGCAGCTTGAAATACAGTGCCAGCCATTTTCGAACTTTGTCTGAGTCATGTCAAAATATTTTGTGTTACAACGAGAGAGAAGGAGAGAGAGAGAGCGAGAGAGAGAGAGAGAGAGAGATGGATAGATAGGTAGATCTATAGATAATGAGAAATATATATAAAAAGATAGAAAGATGGAGAAATGGATAGACACACGTGAGATAATGAGATAAAGAGATAGATAGATAAATAGATAAACAGATAGAGAGAAAGAGAGAGAGAGAGAGAGAGAGAGAGTGAGAGAGAGAAAGAGAGAGAGTGAGAGAGAGAGAGAGACAGGTAGAGATACAAGAATTTGCATGCGCAGCTCCTTGCTCGATGTCATGTTCAGTTGTTAGATGCAAGCTGGTAAGCCATGGCATCTGTGTGGCACAAAGTGCTCCTATGGATGATTTTCTGGGATGTGACACCTGCTAGTGCCATGTTCCACAACAAGAAGAGTGGGGACAATATTTTCGAGTCCCCCACCAAACGGTTGAGGCAGCATGTTCACACACTGTTTTTGGACAACAAGCTGAGTGGACAAGAAACCCAGCTTCTGGAGAACCAGATTGGAGCCTGTCATGTGCAAGGCTTCAAAGAGCATGCAGGCCCATCTGTCAATGTCAGCAAAAAGGCTGCCAGGGACATGCTGAGAAGATGCTTGAAGGGCACAAAGTGGCCCAAAATATATACAGCTGAAATACGAATTTGGGACGCCAAATTACAAGTGGAGAAGTACGCCAAGGTAGCACTGCTGCTGCCACATGAGCTTTTGCATGTTCTTGGCACCATGAACTCAGCTGAGACTTTGACGCAACTGGATGGTGCTGTGGAGTCTGTGCAGGCGCATTGCAGGAAAGCACAAAGAGCTTTTGGCAGCCCAACGTGTGGCTTCGGATTGTGGAGTGATGCTACTCCATTCAACTGGGACAGAACAAAGACTTTGGAAATTATTTTGATCAGTTTTCCAGGGCTAGAGCCTCCACATCATACAGTCCGAATTCCGGTCTGTGCGATTCCTCATGAGTTGGTCCTCAAGGAGAAAACATTTCAAGATATTTTAGCATCATTGCATGGAGCTTCCAGTGCATGGCCATTCAATTCATGCCCAACCACAGGCATGATGGCAGTCCTTGGTGCGTCCCAGAAGACAATTGGAGGAAACAACGGCAAGGCTTGTCCTGGTGTTCTTGCTGAAGTGCGATGTGATTGGAAATGTCAAGCTGAAGTGTTTGGCCTTCCCAGCTGGCAGCAAAAAGCTGGCATTTGCTGCAAATGCTCTGCCACCTTGGAAACCTTCACTGACTTCACTTCCAATGCTGTAGGAGGACCGAAAGATACAGCCACTGGGATTTTCTGGAGAAACTCGAATCCTTGGACAGGCCAAGGACTGCTCTTTACAAATGTCCATTCTTTACCACCGAAGTTTTTAAATTGGATTGGCTGCATGTTGCAGATTTAGGCTGCAGCTGCGATATGCTTGGCAATCTTCTATGGTATGTTCTGCCCAAATTTGGTGGCACCAGGCAGGAGCAACTGAGTGCGTTGTGGCTCCGTATGAAGATATATTACGCTGACTGCGCCATCCAAGACACAATTGGCAACTTGACCTTTGGCATGCTGAGGAAAAAAGGCACCACTTCGCCCAAGCTGAGAACTAGGGCAGCTGAGACAAGAGCATTGATCCCCTTTGGGGAATCCATTGCTCAGTGCATGCTGGACAGCGACATTCCCTTCGAGTTGGGCATCAAGGATGCCATGCATTTTTTGCAATTGTCTTATGATTGCCTTCACAAGGACCGATTCGACCAGGTCCATTTTCAGAGTGTTGTCTTCAAGTTCTTGCAAACATATCAATGCCTTGGATCTTTGGCAACTGAAGAATACACTTGGCATCTAAGCCGAAATTCCATTTGCTTGCTGAGATTGCTTTGGCTGGGGACTGCCCGTCTTTAAATTGGTGTTACCGCGATGAGGAAGCTGGAGGTAGCATCAGCAAGATTGGCCGCTCCAGAGGAGGCCAACAAACTTTGTGGTCTGTGTCCAGCAGATGTTTGCAGAAATTCTGCTGCGACTTCCAGGCGCCAGTGTTTGATGAAAAAGACTTTGGCAGCCACGCGTTGCCTGCACGTTTCTGCGCTTGCGTGTCTGACTGGCAGCTTCAAAACATCAGCAACACTGGAGGGGGGACGGCAGGAGCAAATGTCGCATGGATTGGTTGGTTAACTGGGACTGCATGGAGGGGGAAGGGAGGAGTCCAAGTTCCAGAACACAATTTTTTACCAAAACAAATAAGGGTCTATTTTTTATTCGACCCTTAAATTAAACGCTTGTTAAAATAAAATTCGACCCTAACAAGCGCTTTCGACCCTTATAAGGGTCTATTGGTCCCTCTGGGTTGAACGTGAAGACAATGACACTGTTGGGCATTCAATGCAAAAAATCACATTTAGATTTCAGGGGGTTCTCTATTGGGCCCAGTTTTCAATTGTAAACAAAACGCCCGGTCGAGTTCAGGAAGTTGTTTCCAGGTATGGCATTCGCAAACCGCCATTTTTCTGTACTATGAAATTGATTCCAACCGGGGCCGGTGGGCCATGTTAATTCCTTGCTTTGATTGGGGCTCGCACTCTACCTTGGCCCGCTGCTCAGGCTGGCAGAAGAGTGGCCGCTGGACGTGCCCGTGTGGGAGTTTTTGCATGGCTTCGCGAAGAAGCACGGCGAGCTGCACGAGAAGGTCAAGGCGGTGATCCCCTACGCGAAGGGTGAAGGACATGGTGTCAAAAATTGGACAAAAGCCCAAGTACATTTTACTTTTACTGTTCAGTGTAGTTATAGTTGTAACACTGTTGTGCAACACTGAAGCAGATTGGAACGTGATGGCTTTCCTCGGCTTGTGCTTCGAGTTTCAGGGTCGCTTGCAAAGTTGGTTGCCAGGCATTTGCTATGCGGGGCTGCAGAACCTCTCCTCGCTTCCTCGGAGGGGCACAGCGCATGTGGCGTTTCTCAACCCCTTCGTGCGGGCATCCTTTCCTTTGGCGCCTTTTCGCGGTGACGTTGAGATGGTGATCATGAAGGTGGCAGGCGGTGAGTGGTCCGGGGTGCTGGACGTTTTTCCGCTGGCCTGCGATTTGACGGCGGGGGCCGTGTTTTTTTTCGGGGCTGACGGGGCGTACCTGAACGGCACCACGCTGGCTGCCATGGGCTGTGTGATGCTGTGTGCTCTGATGTATCCTGGCGGGGAGCTGCCTGTTGAAGCTCGGTTGTCCAATTCTGGCCTTTTGACATGACATGTCGTCGGGTTCCTTTTTTTGTTTGTTCATTTTTTAGTCAGTCAAGTCGACACGGATTCAGTCATGGTTCTTTGGGCAACTGAGGAAGTGATTGCGACGCTCTCGGCAATCAGGGTCAACTTGACCGCTCTGGCGAGGAAGTCGCAGGGGAAGGCGACTGCCGACAAGAGCAATTGCGGGCGGGTCTCAGCGATCTTCAGCTACTCGGTTGCATTGGCGGAGGGCGGGTTGTTTGACAAGTTTGATGATGTTTGATGATTGATGACCAGGTTTTGGCTCCAGGTTGATGTTTCAATCCATGTTGTCAGAGTGGCAGCAGGCCGCTGATTTGATTGCCTCTCTGTCAGATTCACATGGGGAAGCTGTGGCTCTTGCAGGAACCCTGGCAGAGTCACAGTTTGAGCAATCCTCTTGTGCTGACATCACCGCCACCTTGCCAGACTCAGACTCACAGTGTGACTGTGAGCCGTGTGAGTGTGAGCAGGCTGAGCAAGCCTCTGCCAGCGTGTCAGATTCAGAATCACTTCAGTCACTGAGCGAGCAAGCCGTTGCCGAGATCGGCAACATGGATTCACCAAGCGCCGGCAACGATACATGTGTGGAGACTGATGTTGGGGACAACGAGCTTTCTTTGCCATTTGCCCAGCCCTGCGCGGTCACGATCAGCCAGCCTAGCGCTGCCAGCCAGCCTCCACCGCCATCAGCGGACATCCGGCAAAAGACCATTGCTGGGAACGTGTACAAGTGCGACTTTGTCGCGCAGGTGGTTTGGTGCAACGACATCTTCATGTTCAAAGATTCAGCTACGCGAACATTGAGGTGTTCTCAGTGTGATTCTGTGATGCGCCCAGTGCCAGCGCCAGGGTGCTGCCAGTGCCCTTGCCACCCACTTGCGGATGACATCCTGGTGAACCACCCACAAAATTGCGGGTGGACAGGTGAACGTGACATGATGAACATTGTTGAGTGTGACACGCCTGACACGCAGATGAGCCAGTTGTTTCCGGCGGATGATAGCCAGAGTTGATGCCCTCAGCCACGTTCAAAAAGGCTCCCACCGATTGTTTTGCTTGGATGTGTCCACTTGAATGCAATCGACTCCAACAGCTAATCATTTGTTTAGCACGGGGTGTTGAACCAAGCTCAGCCATGACACTCTCCGCTCTGATCTGAGGCGAGACCGCGATGGCTTCGAAGGTGAACCGCGCTTTGGACCCGGTCTCCATGTCGGAGAGCTGCTTGCTGTTGATCGGCAAAGAGAACGCCACGCCTGCCACGCTGAGGACCATCATCTCGACGTTCAATGCAAAGTTTTTTGCCCAGAAGGACAGACAGGGACAGAGACAGTATTTGAAAGGACTTGTTTCAACGCCAGTCAGTTTTTTTTGCACGGGCCAGGCTTGCCAGGTCACTGATGAGTGTTGAGCTTGAGCCCTGGAAGGAGCTTCAGATCCATGGCAAGGCAGAGCTGCGCCTGCAGAGCATAGCGGAGATGCGGGTGGCAACTCGCCAGCGAATTCTGCAGCACATCGGGACGCATGGCTGGAACCGGCCGGGCTGCGGGTGGAGCAACCAGATTTTTGACTTGCAGGCCTGGCCTGTTTGAGCTCGCAGGTTTCGATTGCTGTTGCGGAGAAAGTGTGTTGATGTTCTTGTGTGAACCTTGACTGCTACGATCCGATGCGACATAGGTGTTGAGACCGGGATAGCTAGATAATGTTCGGGTTGAAATTGAGTATGAGCAAGGCAATTAGCAGTTGGAATGCGACTGCCACATAACTGATTGGGACCGTGAAAGAATTGACAGATAGGTTTGGTTGTTCTTGCCAATTGGATTGATCTTTTTGCCCACCTCCCGGTCCCGACTAGGGGCTCTACTGCGGCCGCTACTGCTTGAAGACTTCGCACCCAGAGCTCAAGAAGGTGTTGGTCACCACAGATGAATGCCAGGGGCGCAACATGGGCAAGAGGCCGTCCGGCCAGATGTTTGCGAGAAGACCTTGACCAAGATCTGCCTTGCGACGCACATTGCGAATAAGGTGCTGGTGCCGGCCAAGGTGGCGCCGGAGAAGGTGCAGGAGTGGCTGCGGGTGGCGGTCTTTGAGAACAAGTTCGATTTTTTGAGTGGCGATCCGGCGATCGCCCCGCCTGGCGGGATTCGGGATTCGAATCCCAAAACGGGATTCGCGAATCCCAATCGATTTCGGGATTCGGGATTCGAATCCCAATCCCAGTTTCGGGATTCGGGATTCGGGATTCGGGATTCGATTCCCAAAGCGGGATTCGCGAATCCCAATCCCAATTTCGGGATTCGGGATTCGAATCCCAAAGCGGGATTCGCGAATCCCAATCCCAGTTTCGGGATTCGGGATTCGGGATTCGGGATTCGAATCCCAAAACAGGATTCGCGAACCCCAATCCCAGTTTCGGGATTCGGGATTCGGGGATCGGGATTCGAATCCCAAAACGGGATTCGCGAATCCCAATCCCAGTTTCGGCATTCGGGATTCGAATCCCAAAACGGGATTCGCGAATCCCAATCCCAATTTCGGGATTCGGGATTCGGGATTCGGGATTCGGGATTCGAATCCCAAAACGGGATTCGCGAACCCCAATCCCATTTCGGGATTGGAGTCGGGGATTCGAATCCCAAAAACTGGGATTCGCGAATCCCAATCCCAATTTCGGGATTCGGGATTCGAATCCCAAAACGGGATTCGCGAACCCCAATCCCAATTTCGGGATTCGGGATTCGGGATTCGAATCCAAAAACGGGATTCGCGAACCCCAATTCCAATTTCGGGATTCGGGATTCGAATCCCAAAGCGGGATTCGCGAATCCCAATCCCAGTTTCGGGATTTGGGATTCGGGAATCGGGATTCGAATCCCAAAAACGGGATTCGCGAACCCCAATCCCATTTTCGGGATTGGGGATTCGGGGTTCGAATCCCAAAACGGGATTCGCGAATCCCAATCCCAATTTCGGGATTCGGGATTCGAATGCCAAAACGAGATTTGCGAATCCCAATCCCAAGTTCGAGATTCGGGATTCGGGATTCGAATCCCAAAGCGGGAGTCGCCAATCCCAATGATTCGGGATTCGAACCCCAAAACGCAATCCCAATTTCGGGATTCGGGATTCGGGATTCGGGATTCGAATCCCAAAACGGGATTCGCGAACCCCAATCCCAGTTTCGGGATTCGGGATTCGGGATTCGGGATTCGAATCCCAAAGCGGGATTCGCGAATCCCAATCCCAATTTCGGGATTCGAGATTCGAATCCCAAAGCGGGATTCGCGAATCCCAATCCCAGTTTCGGGATTCGGGATTCGGGATTCGGGATTCGAATCCCAAAGCGGGATTCGCGAACCCCAATCCCAATTTCGGGATTGGAGCTTCGGGATTCGAAACCCAAAACGGGATTCGCGAATCCCAATCCCAATTTCGGGATTCGGGATTCGAATCCCAAAACGGGATTCGCGAACCCCAATCCCAATTTCGGGATTCGGGATTCGGGATTCGAATCCCAAAGCGGATTCCGCATCCCAATTCCATTTCGGGATTCGAATCACAAAGCGGGATCTGCTGAATCCCAATCCCAGTTTTCGGGATTCTGGGAATTCGGGGAATCGGGATTCGAATCCCAAAGCGGGATTCGCGAATCCCAATCCCAATTTCGGGATTGGGGATTCGGGACTCGAATCCCAAAACGGGATTCGCGAACCCCAATCCCAATTTCGGGATTCGGGATTCGGGATTCGAATCCCAAAGCGGGATTCGCGAATCCCAATTCCGATTTCGGGATTCGGGATTCGGGATTCGGGAATCGATCCCAAAAACGATTCGCAAACCAATCCCAATTATGGGGAATTCCGGAAAATTCGAATCCCAAAAGAGGATTCGCGAACCCCAATCCCAATTTCGGGATTGGGGATTCGGGATTCGAATCCCAAAACGGGATTCGCGAATCCCAATCCCAATTTCGGGATTCGGGGTTCGAATCCCAAAGCGGGATTCGCGAACCCCAATCCCAATTTCGGGATTCGGGATTCGGGATTCGAATCCCAAACCGGGATTCGCGAATCCCAATTCCAATTTCGGGATTCGGGACGGACCCCCCAACATGGCAAAGCGGGATTCCGCCAAAAAAAATTTAAAGAAAATAAAAATATAAAAAAAAAAAAATAATAAAAAAAAGATAAAAATAAAATAAGGGGTGTGGGGTAATAGAAAGATTAGAAAAATAAAAATAAAAAAAAAAAAAAAAAAAAAAAAAAAAAAAAAAAAAAAATAAGGAAAAGAAAAAAAAAAAAAATAAAAAAATAATTCCCAATTCCCCCCATTTTCGGGATTCGGTGAGAGGTCAGAGTGGGGAATTCAGATGACTCCCAAAGCGGGATTCGCGAATCCCAATCCCAGTTTCGGGATTCGGGATTCGGGAATCGGGGTTCGAATGCCAAAGCGGGATTCGCGAACCCCAATCCCAATTTCGGGATTGGGGATTCGGGATTCGAATCCCAAAACGGGATTCGCGAATCCCAATCCCAATTTCGGGATTCGGGATTCGATGCCAAAACGGGATGCCAATCCCAATCATTCGGGATTTGAATTTCAACACGGGAAATCGCCAATCCCAATCCCAATTTCGGGATTCGGGATTCGAATCCCAAAGCCCAATCCCATTTTCGGGTCGGGCTCCGTTAAACATAGGCGGGGGGGTTGGGGGGGGGGGCTGCGCCCCCCCATGATAGAACTGAACAACCTCCGCCAAAACCTAGCGGGGGGTTGGGCGGGCGGCGAGCGTCCCCCCCGTGGATAGAACTGATACAAGAAAACGACGAAAACGCCGGGCTCACGCCAATCGTGAGGCGGGGGGGTTGGGGACGTCGGGGTCCGTTAAACATAGGCGGGGGGGTTGGGGGGCGGCGCAACCCCCCCATGATAGAGCTGAACAAGAACGACCAAGAACGTCTAGCTCCGCCAAACATAGCGGGGGGGTTGGGGGGGGGCGCAGCCCCCCCATGCTAGAACTGAACAAGAACGACGAAGAACGTCGGGCTTCGCCAAACAGAGGCGGGGGGGTTGGGCGGGGCGCAGCCTCCACCCATGATAGAACTGAACAAGAACGACGAAGAACGCCGGGCTCCGCCAAACAGAGGCGGGGGGGGCGCAGCCCGCCAAACATAGGCGGGGGGTTGGGGGGGCGCAGCCCCCCCCATTATAGAACTGAACAAGAACAAAGAAGAACGTCGGGCTCCGTTAAACGTAGGCGGGGGGGTTGGGGGGGGCGCAGCCCCCCCCATGATAGAACTTGAAACAACACCGCCCACATAGCGTGGGGGGTTGGGCGGCCAAACATCTTATAATTATCAAAAGGCGGGGGGTTGGGGGGGGCGCAGCCCCCGCATCATTGAACAGAACAAGCACAACAAGAACGTTGGCTCCATCAAACAAAGGCGGGCCCCACATGATAGAGGCTGAACAAGAAGCGACCAAGAAACCGTCTGGCTCCGCCAAACATAGGTTGGGGGGGGGGGGGTTGGGGGGGTCGACAGCCCCCCCCATATAGAAACTGAACAAGAACGAACGAAGAACGTCGGGCTTCGCCAAACACATTCCCCCCATTATAGAACTGAACAAGAACCACGAAGAACTCCGGGCTCCGCCAAACAGAGGCGGGGGGGTTGGGCGGGGCGCAGCCCGCCAAACATAGGCGTGGGGGTTGGGGGGGGCGCAGCCCCCCCCATTATAGAACTGAACAAGAACAACGAAGAACGTCGGGCTCCGTTAAACATAGGCGGGGGGGTTGGGCGGGGGCTGCGCCCCCCCCCATGATAGAACTGAACAACTCCGCCAAACATAGCGGGGGGGTTGGGCGGGGCGCAGCCTCCCCCCGTGATAGAACTGAACAAGAACGACGAAGAACGCCGGGCTCCGCCAAACAGAGGCGGGGGGGTTGGGGGGGGGGGCGCAGCTCCGCCAAACAGAGGCGGGGGGGTTGGGCGGAACGCAGCCCGCCAATTGGCTGTCCGAGAGCCGAGGGCTCGGAATGGGAATTCGGGATTCGGGATTCGGGATTCGGGATTGGATGCCCGGGTCCTCAAGGGCCCGGAATTGGGATTTGGGATTCGGGACTCGGGATTCGGGATTCGGGATTCGGGATTCGGGATTGGGTGCCTGGGTCCTCAACGGCCCGGAGTTGGGATTCGGGATTCGGGATTCGGGATTCGGGATTCGGGATTCGGGATTCGGGATTCGGGATTGGGTGCCTGGGTCCTCAGCGGCCCGGAGTTGAGATTCGGGATTCGAGATTCGGGATTCGGGATTCGGGATTCGGGATTCGGGATTGGCTGTCCGAGAGCCGAGGGCTCGGAATGGGAATTCGGGATTCGGGTTGGGATTCGGGATTCGGGATTCGGGATTCGGGATTCGGGATTGGGTGCCTGGGTCCTCGAGGGCCCGGAGTTGAGATTCGGGATTCGGGATTCGCGACTCGGGATTCGGGATTCGGGATTCGGGATTCGGGATTGGCTGTCCGAGAGCCGAGGGCAAGGAATGGGAATTCGGGATTCGGGATTCGGGACTTGGGATTCGGGATTCGGGATTGGGTGCCTGGGTCCTCAGCGGCCCGGAGTTGGGATTCGGGATTCGGGATTCGGGTCCCCAATCACATTCTCCGGGAGCTTCTCCGGATCACGTCTCGATTTTTTTTTCGACGCGGCGCTGGCCGAATTTTCATCAGAGGCAAGCGAGGGCTTTCAGATGAGCCAGTTTGCAGGGTGGGCAGCAGACAAGTTCCCCAGCATCAAGCAGGTGCTTGCTCAAGCCGCGGCTGGCGATTCCACCTCTGATGTTTGCATGGTCGGGTCTGACGGTGCTCAGATGTCAGAGCTACAGGAGAAGCAGAAGCAGATAGCTGTGGAGAGCTTCGCAGTTGACCTCAGCCAGGACATGCGCATCTACGAGCGTTTGCGAGAAGGGCATGCAGACAAGAGGGCGCGCTGGGAAGCTGACAAGGTCTCCCACGAGAAGAAGAAGCATAAGGTGGACTGGGCGGCAGCTACGGACTACTGCTCAAAGTTTGCCAAGATCTGCCAGATCAAAGAGGCTAAGGACAGCTTCCATTGCTCAAGAATATATTTCTTAGTTTCCCTTGTCCCTTGTCCCCCCCGCTCGCTCTGGTTATGTTTTTTTTGTGTGAGGGGAATCTATGAGTGCACATGTTGTGTCAGTGGAAAGTCAGCGGAAGGACAGGGTGCAATCGGTGGCCCAAGACGTCCTTGCTCAGTCTGATGCTTTCTTCCGGGAGCGGGCTGGGTAAGAAGGCGAAAGCGCCTCGGCCGTGGCCAAGCTCTTTGTCTTGGACCTCCGCTCGCTGGGGGCAGCGAAGAAGTCTTCGCTGGATGTTGGCATTGAGACTTCATTGGTCTTCCCAGACGCTTGGCTTCGGGCTTTACAGGGGCACTCAGTTTTTTTGATGTTGCTGTTGGCTGTTGATGCTCAACAAAGGCAACGAGGCAACGACGAGTGTTGCATGGCTTGAGGCTTGAGCTTTGGTTCTAGTCGGCGTTGGAGGGTCTGAGATTATTGGTGTGTTTCAACAACGATTGACATCAGGCAAAGCGGGGCGCGTGAAGCCTTTGACGGAGGATGATGATGAGGAGGAAGGCGAAGAGGAGGAAGAGGAGGGCGGCCTGCCCATGGTGGGGACGGCTGCTGAGGTCTGCTTGACCGCGATGGAGAAGAGACAAATGCTGTGTGGGAATGAGCGGGAGGTCAGGCGACTTCTGGAAGACTCGCTCATGGTGCCGAAGAAGCACTGCATGATGGGGTTTGTTTGCCAGTGCGACAACCTGCTGCATGGTCGCACGACGCGCGAGCTGCAGGTGGCGATCCCGGTGATGGAAGATAAGCGCAACTACTGGGAGAAGAGCGTCCTTTTGAAGGGTGGGCTGCAGGATGTGCCGGCAACTCCGTACTGCATACGTGTGTCGCCAGCCGCAGCGGCGACTGCAAGAGCGAACCAGGTGTGCGAGCGCGTCCCGCAGCAAAAAGCGAATGAGACACAACGGGTGCAGCTTGGCGAGAGGGCTGTGGAGGCATTGTTCGCCAGCATCCTGCCCCCGGAGATCAGATGGGTGCGGATTTGCGTGCTTTTTGTCAGCCCAGACTGGGCCTCGGGTGCCATGAAGGCTGTCATCAGCCGACATCGACGTGGGCTGCACCTTCCACGTGTCACCTTCTTCATGGCGGACACGCGGGAGCACGCGATTGCGGTGAGCCGCATCTATGCCATTCAGACGGTGGCGAACGCGCTTCGCGAAGGCAGCTTGCAGATCAGTGGTTTGAACAGACTGCCGGAGTCTTGATTGCTATCGGATTTGATATTTTGACTTGGACTTTTTGACTCGGATTGTTTTTTTCCAGTGAACCTCAACAAGCTGAACTTTTTGCAGGTCAACATCAACGCCAACCAAGGAGTCCCCTCCGGAGTGGCAGGGAAAAGAGCCATCCAATGAACAGGCCCAGGTCCTGCTTGAGGAGACCAGGTTGCAGCTGAAGCGGTGCACCCTTTCGGAGTGTGGCAAGCTGATCCTGAAGCAGATCCCGGATGTGCTTGAGGAGGCTTGGGGCTCAAAACTGGAACCCGCGCTGTTAACATATGGTGGCCTTTGATGCAAGTAAATAGATACTGGCACGTAATTCCTTTTCCATTGAATTCCATGGTTCCTGAAGCCTGAAACCCGGCATCATTCACCAGATCGTTTCATGGGTCCCCCCCATCTTGAGTCTTGCGTTTGGGAGTCATTTGGAGCGGCCCCCCTTGATTGCCAGGCAGTTGGAATCCTTCGCCTCGACCGCTTTTGCCCCTGCAGGTGGAGAAAGTCAAGGAGGAGAAGCAGAAGGCCGAGAAGTTTGCTGAGAGTTGGGGAGCAATGATTGCAAGCTCGGAGGAGCAGCCGCCCAGTGCCCCTGACAATTTGTGTGGGCCAAGGACCGCAGTGTGGAGGGCGCCCAGCCCCAGCTTTGGTTGGAGAACCCGACTGACAAGGTGATCAAGATCGAGGCGGGTGCTGAGCTCTTTGGGTTCGGCTGCATGAAGCTTGAGGGAGGCTCGCCAAGCGTGGAAGGCCATCGCGCCCTGAAGCTCACTTACACGAAGTCAACCTTTAACCTTTTGTTGTCCCTTTGGTCTCCAATCACATCACTGTCGCATGGCCCCAAAAAGGTTACCCAATCATGGCTCCTTTTGGGCTTTGGGCAACTGAGGAAGTGGGAGGTCACCGCTGCAGCGGCTTCAACCTGCAAGGTGGCGTTTGAGAAGCCCGGCACATCAGGCTTCCGCTGCAAGACGTTGATGCAGATCTTCAAAGACCTTGGCATCAACGTGAGCGCCACCCTGCGGCCAGACTTTCTGCTGTGGAATCATCGCACGGTGGTGGCAGCCGCCAGGAGTGCCAGCTTCAGCACTCTCGCCCCCATGTGCAGCATGGCCACTGCGCCGGAGATGCCGCTCACGAAGGACTCAGCGCCTTGACCTTTATATAGTATATAACATGTTGATGTGGCTTTGGCGTTGAGATGCGTTGAGCTTTTTGGAGGAGACTGGTTTGGCAACTTTTTGAGCCCTCAAGTAATAGTAAGCAATGCAACTTTTTGCCAGGCCGGCATGGTGCTCCTGCCGAAGCTGGCGGCTGAGAGCGTCCCGACTCCGGTCTCGTCGTTGGCTGTGGCGGGATTTGTGGAGGTGGTGCAGGTTCTGCACGCAGATGCTGCCGGCGTGACGGCGGCGATGGCAACCGAGGCACAGGAGGCAGCGGCTGGGGGAGATCACTTTGCCCTTCGGCCCAGCAACAATGCTGTTTTGTGGCTGGCGTTCACCAAGTGTGTGAAAGAGCTGCCAGCAAAGAGTTTTCTCAAAGTTGGCTGAGGCACGTTTGCTTGCTGTGCCTGCCACGAGGGGCCACATTGAAAGCAATGTGAAAGGTACATCTCGGATCGTTCCATTTCGGAAACCTCAGATACGTGGCTGGCATGGCAGTGCAGCTATAGTGCTCATTGCCCGATTGGAGTTGGTGGTGGTTGAAAAAATGGAGCGGATGACTTGGCTTGGCACTTGGAGTTTTCCTCATTGCTGCACTTCGGAATGCGAGTTTGGTCAGACTTCATGCGCCCCGTGCCAGGTGACGATTTCTGAGCAGATGGCTGTCTCACTGAATGCGGGTCAGAGTTGAGGTCACGTTGTCAGTTTCTACATGAGCTCACATGTCACATGTCAAAGCTTTTCTCCGGCCCGGCTTTGCAGAAACAAGGTTTCCATTATCAGGCGAAGGCTGTGAAGAAAATGGCTGTCATTGTCGGCTGCTGTCACTGTTCAAAGGCAACAGGCAACAGGCTGCCAAGTGTCCTTTGAATTTTTCACATTTTTTTGGGCCTTCATAAAAGGACCAAGCCGTCCCTTGAAAGGGCGCCCGTAAGGGCAAGCGCGAACCCTTTGAGCGGGGATGTGTTGAGGGCGTATGACAACTACAACCAGCAACTGCAAAGCATTGTGGCTGACGAAGGCCTGCTAAAATATGTTTGGGAGGGACTCTCAAGGTGCGCGGGCCAATAAAGCTCAAGACCAGAAGCGACCAGCTCCATCTTCGGTCAGCAGGGCCACATCCAAGAAACCGTTGCTGGAGCAGACTTTCAACACGGAGAAGGAGAAACACCAGCGTTGGAGTTGGGGTCTCAAATGTTTTTCGCCCCATAACAGTGTTGCACCCTTTTTTCCCGCAATCATTTTCCAAGCCAAGGCAATGAGATCAAGAAAGAACTCAAAGACATTGCAGGGTTCCTGGTTGACATGCCCAAATCCTCTGACCTCACCAATGTCTTGAAGAAGCACCAGCGATCCCTCAAAGCCTTTGCCTCGAGGGTGCTCGGCTTGAGCGGCAACAGTCCTCAGCCCCCCATCGCCCCGCTGCCCAGGTTTAAGGAGCTCAAGACCTTTCAGGACATGGAGCCTGCTTGCGCGGAGATTGCCGAAGAAGCTACTCATATTGACTACTGTAACTTGAATTTTGGGGGGTCATTGCCTGTAGCTTTGTTTTTTGTTTGCAGGCCCCTTGAGTTGGTCACTGTTGTTTGGAAATTGCTTGGGGTTGTCCAAGTGACAAAACTATGCCATCAACAGACCCCCTGTGTTTCCCCCACCATGGAAGAACCTGTTTGTTAGGTTATTGAAATGGCAAATTACACATATGGTTGTTTTATTTCTGAATGACTCAACCAAGTTTCAAAACATCAGGTTGCGGCTCTGAAGATGACCAAAGGCCAAGCCAAAGGCATGCTGAACGAGATGAAGAAAATGTGATTTTGAACAACTTAGTGGTGATCGGGCAGCCTGGGTCCTCGGGTGTTGAAAAGAGATGAGAACAAGAATTGCAAGGCAACTTCATCTAAATATTGTGAACGATTACCTGTTGGCAAGTTGCAGGACTCGGGCAATGCTCGTTTGCTTTTGAAGGAACCTGGCCATGAGGGCTGGGCAAGCAAGCTAGTATATGGGGTTTGGCAACCTTGGGTGAGTGCCACACGAATGGGGTGTGAGCCGCATCTCAGGGAGTGCTTGTATGGGGCTTTGATCTTCTGAAAGCCGGATGTCATTAAAGTGAGCAACGGTGAAAAAGACTTCGAAGAGGACATTAGTTGGAAGGCACTGTCAGCATTTGTTTGTGGTATAGGGATGCAATTTCTCGGCAGGTACAAGCTGCAACAGCAAGCTGAAGGAGGTCAAAGATTCTCTGGACCAAAGGTGACTTGGTGAAACATGAAACGAAACCACTTTCAGTTTTCTTTAACCCTCGCCCTTGCGCCGAGGCTCACCAAGGCCACCTGCGCTGGGGGCGCAACCATCTCGCTGGCGTGCGACCTTGGCAGCTTGAATTCACCATAACCCAGCCCCTCATTTCAAAATTGCTTTGAAGAATGGGATTTGAAAAAGTATTCAAGCCCCTTGTGATCCAGTTGCTGTCACTGATGCCCCTTGAAAACCCCCTGACAAATGAGACAGTGTGACAAGCCCAAGGTGATGCCTATGGATCTGACCACCTACAGGGGTACGCTTCACGGCCTCTCCGAGAAACAGAATTTCATTCCAGGCTTCTTCGTGCGGGCCTGGCTTTGGATGCAAAGCCGTCGTGGATTGAAACCCCAATGCGTGATGAAGATGACAACATGTATATAGGGAGCATGCCAATCATGTACCCCAGTACCCTCGCGAAAGCCTTGCTGGACATTGGTTTCCTTGACCCAGTCATCCCTCCTGATTGCTTGGCCTTGTATTGGAAACAACTTTTGCAAGATTTTCCAGACCACCCCTTGCAAGATTGTGAGCAGCAGTGGCGTCATGCAATTCCAGTAAACCTATGGGGCGATGAAGGAACAAAGGGCCACACTTCTTG
>CAUJNA010000340.1:180000-258675 GCA_963377175.1 Effrenium voratum | reverse complement strand
GCTCCATCGCCTTGGCCAACCACGCCACGCTGGCCACGGTGGCCGCCAACTACGGCCTCAAAACGGTGGTGGACCAGCACTCCCTGGACATAGCGGCGAGGATCACGCCGCTGGAGGTGGACACCAAGGTGGCCAACGCTCTCCTGGGGGCCGTCACCGCCGCGGCGCTGGCCTCCGAGCTTGCGAGCCGAGACGCCTCCATCTCGGGGCTGCAGGCCTCCAAGGCAGACGCCAGCGCCCTGACTGCTTACGCCTGCAGTCGGCCGTGGACACTTCCTCGGAGGTGGACTCTAAGATAGCGACAGCCCTCTTGGACGCCGTCACCACGGCAGCCCTGGACGCCGCCCTCCTCGGCAAGGCGGACGCAAGCGCGCTGGCCTCCCTGCTCTCCACGGTGGAGGGTTTGGACTCGCGCTGGAGGCTGCACAAGATTTAGCAAATGCCCTGCTGGGTTTCTCGCCAACGAGGCCTTCGTCCGCAGCGCAGTTGCTAGCCGGGACGCAGCCATCGCGGCTGTACAGGGGAGCCATAGGCCGACCGGACGCTGCTGGGCTTTCTTACGCCACGGTACGCCGACGTAGCTGCATATTCTCCAGATGCTCTCGGCCAGCGAGACCACGCTCCTGAGCGCCCTCGACGCAATCCTCGCGGAGCTCGCCGCCCTGCAGCTTTCCGGCAGCGGCGGAGTTGTTAACGCGCCGGCCTGGGCGGGCTTCACGACTTGGGAGCTCGTTCGCGGAAGTAACGTCGTTCGCAACCTGCATTTCATGGCTCCTCTCTCTGCTGCGCTTGCCAACGGCGAAGACACGCTGAGCATCACGGCAGACTGCTACTCCACGGCGGGCACTGACGCCGCCATAACAGCAGCCCTGCTGGCCTACTACACCTCGGCTCAGGTAGACGCGCTGTTGGGAGACTACCGCACAGGGGCAGCGCAGGACGCTGAGACGACCAGCGCCATCACAACAGCGCTGCTGGCCTTACTTTTACACCTCGTCGGCGCAGGTTGGACGCGCTGTGGGAGGACTACCGCACGGCAATGCGCGAAGGACACGCAGGACGGCAGGCAGGCCATCGCGGGCGGCGCTGGCCTACCGGACGGGCCCGGACCAGGACGTCTAACAACCACCAAATCACCTCGCGCTGGTGGGCGTACCGCTCAGCCGCAGACAGGACAGCAACGGCTCGAGCATCGCCGCGCGCTGCTCAGCTACTAACCATCACGGGTTTTAGGGTTTATCTCGCCGGCAGCTCTGAGGTTCACGGAGGCAGGCCTCTTGCGCTGCAGATTAGCAGTGCGCCTTTCCCGGACAGACGGAGGGCGACGAGGTGGTGGCCGCACATAGGATGAGCAGATTCCTGGCCCCACGGAGTCTCTCTGGTCAAACTGGGATCGGTTAGCCCAAGCAGCGGCTTGACAGCGTGGTTTCCTGGCCCACGCACACCGCGGGAGTGAGCGTGGACGGCTACACCCTGACCCTAGCGGCGAACCCGTGGAACATCGTGCGCACCTACAACTTGACGCCCGGGCGAGAGCTCCTCTTCGCCTGCCGCTACCGGCTCGGCACGGCCTCCAACTTCGTGGTGTACATGTCCGAGGCATACAACGTCTACGACCCATTGTACGGCAGCTTCGTGGGCGACCAGGGTGCCTGGAGCACTGCCAAGATGTACTTCACAGTGCCTCCGAACGGGGTGGCGATGCTGCACTTCGGGGCGCACTTCCAGGCGCCGGGCCTGCCCAACCAGACGGCTGGAACGGTGGACGTCTACGGCCTCCAGATCCTGGACGCAACCCTGGAGACCGGCAACGCGGTGGAGGCGGAGGAGGACACAGCGGCCTCAGCGCTGCTGCTGAAGCACGAGTTCCTCGACGGTGGGGCCGACGACGTCACGCTGATAGTGTTTATGGTAGGTCTTGGACACCCCCTGGGGGGGGGGGGCGGGGGGGGGGGAATAAAATGGGGGGGGATTGGGTGTGCTGTGGTTTTTGTTTTTTGCTGGAGCCCCCGCTCACCACGCTAGGAAATTTTTTGGTGCGCTCCAACAGCCAGAGCTCCGTGGCCTCGGCCAGCTTCGCGGTGGGAGGCTTCCAGCTGGAGGGCTACGCCATGAACCTGAGCGCCTTCGCCTGGAACATCGTGCGCACCTACACGCTGACGCCGGGGAGACGCTACTCCTTCGGCTGCCGGTACCGGCTGGGCACGGCCTCCAACTTGGTGATGTACGTCAGCGCTGCCGACAACGACTACGTGGGCGTCACCGGCACCTTCCTCGGCACGGCCTCGCAGGGCGTCTGGAGCACGGCGCGCCTGGACTTCTCGGTGCCGCCGGGCGGAATCGCGAAGCTGCACTTCGGTGCCTTCGGCGGGTCTATCCCCGGGCTGGTGCAGCAGTCGGCGGGCACGCTGGACCTGTACAGCATGCAGATCAGGGCCTCAGCCTTCGAGGGAGAGTCGGTCTCCGTGACGGACCTGCTGGCGGACTCGCTGGCCCTCACGGGCTCGGCCACGCTGGACGGGCTCACCGCGCAGGGCAACGTGGGCTGCGACCAGCTGCTTTGCAACGACGTGAACTGCACGGACGTGTTCACGACGGGGGTGGACGCCTCGGGCGCAGTCTCCTGCGCTGCGCTCACAGCCACAGGCACCGTCGCCGGGGCCGCGCTGTCGTCCACAGGCGCCGTGTCGGGCAGCTCGCTGAGCATCACAGGGGCGGCCAGTGTGGGGCTGCTGAGCTCGGCCACCGGAATCACGGGCAGCACTCTCACCATCAACAACACCGCCAACGCCGGGAACTTCACCACGGTCGGAGACGTGTCCACGGGCACGCTGACGGCCTCGGGCGCAGCAACCGCGGCGAGCTTCGCAGCCACCGGGGCGGTCTCGGGCGCCACGCTGACGATCACCGGGGCGGCGTCCGCGGGCCCGCTGGACTGCGAGAGCCTGGACTGCACCTTCACGGCCACGAGCGGCGGAGTGTCGACGGGCAGCGTGGTCTGCGGCGACGTGACGAGCTCGGGCACGGTCTCCGCTCCGCAGCTCTTCGCCTCCAACACGCTCACCGTGACCAACACCTCCGTCTTCTCGGACGATCTCTTCCTGACGAAGAACTGGGCGGGCTGGAGCAAGCTGCACAAGCTAACAAACTGCGCGGCCCTCCAAGCAGCCCTCCCGGGAGCTGCGGCTTGGGGGCAACCAGAGCGGCGCGGGTCTTTCGCTGGAGCGGGACGGCGGGGCGCACCAGTGCGAGCTCATCATGATCAACGACGAGGCGCTGGTGCAGTCGAAGAGCCTCTCGACGCAGCTGTCCCTGACCACGAACCAGAGGAACCCCGGCTGCCTCGTGATCGCGGGCAACACGGGCAACGTGGTCTGCAACACGAGCTTCACGAATGTGTCGGACAGCAGGGTGAAGACGGAGATGGCCGAGGCCGACGTGGCAGAGCTCCAGCAGCTCTTCGACTCCGTGGAGGCCAAGCAGTACAAGCGCCCGGACATGAACGAGGACCTGAGGCTGGCTTCGCGTCAAACGACTTCGCAGGAACGAAGTGGAAGAACCTGACGGGCACCGCGAGGTGGAGCGACGGCACGGAGATGGTCACCCTCGACTACTCGCACCTCACCAGCGTGCTCTGGGGGGTGTGCAAGGGCTTCCAGGGCCGGCTGGACGAGGTGGAAGCCTGGCAGGCCCAGCGGGGGCCGAAGAACCCTTAAGAAACATGGCTGAAGCTCGCAGACAAACCATCAAGGCCGTCTACGAGGATCCCCGCACAGGCTTCGGCAGCATAGCGCAGACGCTGCGGCCGCGGTTCAGGCCTGCGCCGAATCCCCCAGCATATCCAGAGTGGGAAAAAGTGAAGGTGTTTCTGGACAGGCCTCACGGGTGAACCTGGGGGGGGGGTGGGGGGGGGGGGGTGGGGGGGGGGGGGGGGGGGGGGGGGGGGTGGGGGTGGGGGGGGGGGGGGGGGGGGGGGGGTGGGGGGGGGGGGGTCCGACGCTGAGAGGCTTACAACCAGCTTTTGTGCTCTGGATGCCCATGAAACCGCTGCAGGTGGACCTGGCAGACATGATGGCTTTCGGGGGCAAGCCCTACCCCTTCATGTTGGTGGCCATCGATGCGCTGACCAAAAAAGTGGCCTCGGAGCCGCTGAAGGATCGTCTCGCGAGCACCACCGCGGCGGGCATGAAGAAGGTCTTCCAAGCCCTGGGCGTGCCGGCCAACGAGTACTCCGACGACGGCTCCGAGTTCAAGAGGGAGTTCAAGGAGCTGATGGATTTCTGGGACATCGAGAAGCAGGTGACCAGGGGCCACGCCTACTTCGCGGAGCGCACCATCCGCACCATCAAGGTGGCCATGTTGCGTCGCATAGCAGCCGGAGCGGGCCGGCGGGGCCAGTGGCACCTCATGCTGCCTGACATCTTGAACCAAATCCACGGAAGGAAGCACGCTACCACGCAGGTGGCGCCGAACCTCGCCTACTCTGACCCCGAAATGGCTGAGATTGCTCTGCGCAACATCGAGCGCAGGGCCAAACACAAGGGGACCCGCCCGGAAATCAAGGTCGGGGATATGGTTCGGATCAGGGTTAAGCCGATCGAAAGCAGGGGCTCCTACAGGGTCAACGAGATAGCCTGGAGCGAAAAGTTATACAGGGTTGTCTCCGCCGAGAGCGGGGAGATGGGGGCGAGGTTTGGCTTGGAGGGGTGGCCGGAAAAGGTGGTGCACAGGGATCTCCGAAAAGTCCCCGAAAACTCAGCTCCCGAACCGCGGGGGTTGGAGGTGCAATCCCGCCAGCGGAGGCTCCAGAGAGGCCCCAGGCTCCCACCTCCTTTTTGATGCTCTCTGTGCCTCTACGATCTCTACTCTACGTCTCTACGACGTCTCCGACAGCTCCGCCCGCCACTCACTGACGAGCTTCTTCACGTCGGGCCGGGCCGGGGGCTCGGGCGGGCCCCATGATCTAGGACCGCGTCCCACGCGTCCCACCTCCCGCTCCACGTATCATGAGCCTCAAACCAGCGCAGGGCAAGCTCTGCCCGCTGGGAGCGCGTGGCCTGGTCATCAAGAGCCGCAGAGACGTGGCTCACCTCGCTCATGATTTCCTCCAGATCCACGCTCGCAACGAGGCATTTCTCGAGGCGTCGGACTTCCGCTTCCTCACCGAGCAGCTGCTCCTCGTGGAGCTCGATGCGGCGGCGCTGGTGCGAGCGCTCGGCCTCAAGCAGCGCATCCTCGCGAGGTCGCTTGGTGGGAGGCCGCTGGGCCATCAGAGCAGCCGCAAGGCAGGGTGCGTCCTCGTCCGCCCACGCGGCAGGCTTTTCCAGAAGCCATGCCTGCACGCATCGGAAGGCCTTGGAGGAAGTCATCTCTTTGAGCAGCTGCGGCGGGTTTTTTTTTGAGACCATTCAAGCATTTGGGACCATTCGAGCATTTGGCGGGCTTCTTTTTTCTTTGCGCGAGTCCAAGCTCGTCAGTGCGTCCGCCTACGAAGATTTCTGTTCTCTTCCTCGAGGATCTCGACGCGGCGCTCCAGCGCCTCACGGCGCAAAGTCTCACGGTTGGCCTCATCCTCAAGCTGAGCAGCTTACTCTTGCGCCATCAGCAGCAACGCTAGATTTCGCTCGCTGCGTTCGCAGAGCCGCTCCAGCGCCCCGAGGAGAGCCCCACGGTGCGCAGCTTCCTCTTCAAGGTACTCGATGTGGTGCAGGTAGTGCAGGCGCTCGGCCTGGAGCATCGCGTTGCAGCGCATCCTCGCGAGCCCGCGCGGGAGGTCGCTGGACCATCAGAGCGGCCGCAAGGCTGGCAACGTCCGCCTCCGCCCAAACGGCGGGCTTCTCCAGAAGCCATGCCTGCACGCACCGGAAGGCCGCTGAGGAAGTCATGATAGCTTTAAGTGGCTGCGCGGGTTTTTTGAGTCCATTCAAGCATTTGGGGCCATTCGAGCATTCGGCGGGCTTTTTTTTTCTTTAGCGCGTTCCCCTTGCCCTGTCCAAATCCTCCTCAAGCTCATCAACGCGCTCACTCGAGGATCTCGTCGAGGCGCTCCACCCGCCGACGGGGAATTCTGTTGCTGCGCTCCAGCTCTTCAATGCGCTCCCTGGCTCGCTTGCGATCTCTGTTCTCGCGCTCCCGCTCCTCACGGTGCAGAGTTTCACCGATGTGCAGCTCCTCAACAGTCACCTGCGCCCGCACCGCTCGCTTGCGTGTTTGCTTGAGGAACTCGTTGCAGCGGTCCAGCTGCCTGCGGAGAATTTTGTTGTCGACCTCCCGAAGCTCGCGGCGCTGAGTTTCATCGAGGAGCTCCTCATCAAGCTGCGCGATGAGATGCCGCTGGTGCGAGCGCTCGGCCTCAAGCAGCGCGTCCTCGCGAGGCCGCTCGTAGGGAGGCCGCTGGGCCATCAGTGCAGCCGCAAGGCAGGGAGCGTCCTCGTCCGCCCACGCGGCAGGCTTCTCCAGGAGCCATGCCTGCACGCATCGGAAGGCCGCTGAGGAAGTCATCTCTTTGAGCAGCTGCGGCGGTTCGAAATCAGCATTATCGAGAAAGCGAGAAAACGAGAGCTCGGGATCTTTCTCTTTTCAGGTTCCGACAGTCTACGCCCAGCATCGGCTCAGCCGCAGCGGCAATGTCGGAGCGGGCCCCAGAGGCGGGGGCCCCACGAGGAACTCCATCACGAGGTCGAAGGGCGCAGAGCCAGGCGGAGCGTAAGCGCCCAGCATCCGCAGCTGCTCCAGGTTGCGCCAGTGCCCCAGCGGCCGCGAGTTGTGAGCGTCGAGGCCGTAGACCTGGTCGTTGAAGGGCGAGAGGGACTTCTTCTCGACGGTCTCCACGGCGATCTCGTGCGCGCGGCTGCGCAGCTGCGCGAAGGTCGCCCTGCGCTCGCTGCCTTCCTCCAGCACCTCCCTGTACTCGAGATGCCGGACGTTGGTCACCGCCTTCTTGGGCACGCCCTTGATCTTGCGCTTCTCCTTGCGCGCGCCGTCGGGCTGGACCGTGAGGATGCTATACATCTTGGAGCGCAGGCCGACATACTCCAGGATCCTGGCGGGGAAGGTCTCGTCGCCGAGCTTGCCCAGCAGCCCCATCACCTCGATGGCCTTGGCGCGCGCCGCAGCAGAGTGTGCGCTCAGGTCCCTCTCGGGGTCCTTGGACTTGCCGGCCACGTCGAAGAGGGCGGCGCCGTTCAGGTTCGCCTCGGCCATGGCGTGGAGCGGGTCCTGCAGCTCGAAGATCTGCACCATCACGGAGTCGGTGTCCGGGAAGAGCAGCCTCATCTTCGGGAAGAGCCTCCTCATGTGGAGGTAGTAGGCCTTCTCCATCATGAGCTTGGAGAGCTGCAGCGTGCGGGCGCCGACTTGGGTGGGCACGCTCATGCAGGCCTTGCTGCGGTTCGTCTTGAGCGTCTCCACGAAGGCCAGGAACCCCTCCGAGTCGTTGATCTGAAGCTCGAAGTTCGTCACGGAGCTCTTGCCCACAGCCCGCTCGAACTTGACCGGGTCCACGTAGGCGTTCGTGTTCCTGAACTTGTCGGGGTTCATGCAGCAGCGGCCGAAGATGGCGTTCTGGGTGAGCTTCACCACCTTCTCGGCGACCACGCTCCCCGCCGTCTTGAGCTGCCTCCGCTCGCTGTGCTTGAGCTCCATGAAGCCCGCCATGCAGGGGCTGCAGGCGAAGCGGTAGGCCCTGTGCAGCCTCCAGACCCTGGCGCCCAGCACGTCCCGCAGGAACTTGAGCCGCTTGCCGTCCACGCCCTCCTCCACGTGCATGCCGAGGAAGGGCACGAGCTTCTCGCAGGGCGACGGGGAGAGGCCGAGGCGCTCCGCCATGTTCGCAGTGCGCGGCCCGTACAGGCCCTTCCCGACCTTCATGCGCGCGGGCGGAGCCCAGTCCAAGTGGTCGTGCACCTCCGGGGGACAGTCGTAGTCCACGAGGAGCAGATAGCTCACCTCCTCGGAGTCGGACTCCCAGTTCAGCCCGGAGAGGCACGTATCGTGCAGCCAGCTCAGCCTTGCGGCGTGTTCTTCTGGCAGGGCGACCGTCTCGCAGGGGCCGTTGGGCATGGGTAGCGACATTGCTGCTGGGTACATGGCGTTGAAGTCCAAGTACGAGATACAGCTGACGGGCTCCTCGGAGTTGTAGTCCTCCTCGCCCAGCTCGGGGTTGTTGGCTTGAGCGAAGGGCTGGAAGATGCAGCTCAGCCCTCCCATGACAGAGGCCCGCACGTCCTTGTAGGCCTGCTCGTCGGTGTTGAGGTGAATGGGAGTCTCGCGGGCCGAGTGCCGCAGCATGGCGTCCCAGGCGGCTCCGGGCAGCGTGACGTAGTGGATTGGGTCGAGCCCCGACTGCGCCCGGAAGGAGTCCCGGTAGCTCTCCATCACGTCCGCCAGGGCCAGGACGTCGGTGTGGAGGTAGCAGTCGTGGAACTCGCGGAAGGTCTCCCACCCCCTGAGATTGGCGGTGTTGACGGCCAGCCGGTGGTCCTCTGCGCTCACCGCTTTTCCAGCCAGCACGCTGTCGTAGCAGTGCTGCTCCCACACCGCAGGCATCTCCCACGCCTCGGCGCCGCAGAAGTGCTCGAAGGGCACGGGCAGCTTGCGCAGGATGCAGTCCCACGCCTGCTCCAGGTCGCAGTGCGTCCGCCGCTGTTTGAGAGGCCGTCTTTGAGGCGGAGAGCCCGTCGGAGTGCGCAGCTGCAGCTCGGGGTGAAGCGAGGCCATAAGCGGGAAGAGCTCCGGCAGCTGCTTGTGGGTGCAGGCCCTGAGGTCGTCGATCATGCTGGCCAGGCTTGTGGGGAAGACGTTCATGCTGTCCACGAACCTCAGCGGGCCCCAGCTCATCTGCAGGCACTTCTCGCCCGACTTGCAGAGGACTCGGAGGCTGAGGTGGCTGTAGTCGCCCTGCTTGATCGCGGCCTGCAGGGCGCACCAGCCGCTGAGGGGCTTTGGCGCGGCCTTGGCCTTTGGTGCGGCCTTGGGCTTTGGTGCGGCCTTGGGCTTTGGTGCGGCCTTTGGCGCGGCCTTGGCCATGGGCATGGGCCTCTCGGACTCGCTGCCGCTTCCTTCTTGATCGCCTTCTGCCTCGCTCTCGGTGCCGTCGTTGTCGCAGTCCTCGCCGAGCTCTTCGCGCGGCGCCCTGCAAACAGGAGAGCCCATCGTGGCGATGTAGCGCAGCAGGAAGTGGAAGTCGTAGCCGCCCCCGTTGTGAAAGACCACTGGGATGGTCTTGGGCGTCTGGGCCGCGATGTTGCAGGAGTGGCACAGCGCCCCGAGATACTGCCCGGTGCCGTGGCAGTGGAGGAGCTTCTTCTCAGCGGTCTCGAAGGACGCGAGGCACTCCCTGCAATGAGTGGCGGCCCTGTGCTCCAGCTCCTCCCGCCGGGTCATGCTGACGGCCCGCGTTCGGCGTCTCCAGGTGAGGTAGTGGTCGGCCAGCTTGAGAAGGTCGTCCAGCATGGCGCGGACGGCGTGGAACTTGCCTCTGTCCCGCTCGTGGTGCGTGAGCCTCAGCCTCAGCTCCTCGGGTGGCACGTAGCCGCAGCGCCCGACGGCGACGTAGCAGGAAGAAGCCGCGACGGTCTGGCGCGCCGGCTGCTGCTGCGCTATGTGGACCGTCGGGGCGGGCGTGCTGTAGACCTCGAGGTCCGCGTAGCACGTCAGGGGCGCGCGCTCTGCGGAGGCCTTGCCCCTGTAGCGCAGCAAGCTCTTCTCGGGCCCGGGCAGCGGCACTTTCCGAGTGCGCTCGGCTATCTCTCGATAGCACTGGGTGGCGCGGTGGCGCTGCCACGAGGCCGTCAGGGTGAAGCGGGCCATGCACCTCGGGCACTTGTACTCCGCGCAGCCGCCGGTGTTGGTGGGCGTGGCTCCCAGGGTCAGCCCCTGCCTGCCGGCCAGCGCCTGGTAGTTGTGGATCAGGCTGTAGTGGCCGCTGTGCAGGAGAAGCAGCACGGTGTGCTGGACGACGCCCGTGCCGCTCGGGGCGCGCTGCTGGAGGACGTTGTAGTACTCCAGCCCGTCCGTCCACTGGGTCTGCTGCCACACGAAGACGAAGACCTCCACCCGCCCGGCGTTGCGGAGCTCGAAGGCCTCGATGTCGTCGAAGTTCACGGGGCGGTCCGTCGGCAGGCCAGAGAAGTCCACCCCCGCGTCGGCCAGAGCGGGCTGCCATCCCGCGGGGCGGCGTCCGCGGCGGCTCATCTCGGGGTAGAAGAAGGAGCCCGAGCAGCTCGTGGCCCTTGACCGCTGGAGATTGTCGAGCCCTTCGACTCCGAGGCAGTGGGCGAGGACGCACCACATGAAGCAGCGGTGGTCCTCGTTCCGAGGGTTCCAGATGGCCTTCTTCTTGGCCAGGGTCTCGGGCAGCTCCTTCCAGCAGCCTCCCGCGGCGGGGGCGCGGGCATGTCGGCCAGCTGCTGCGAGGGCGCAGTCAGCAAATACGCCGCCGTGATGCCCACGACTGTCCAGTTAGACTCGGGGACGCGGGAGCGCTCGACCGCGACCTCGAACTTCGTCCTGATGGCCGCCATCATGGTTCCGGCGCGGGCCGACAGAGGCGCGGGCCTCACGATCCACGGCGCCAGCCGGAGGTAGTGGAGCGTGAGCTCCGCGTCGTTTGCGGTCGGGCGCCTCAGCAGGATCTGGAAGCTGACCTTGGCGAGGAAGGGCAGCCGAATGACCAGCAGGTCTTGGAGCCGGTCCACCAGCAGCCGCAAGGCGTCGATGGTGAAGACCTGCTGCTCAGGAAGAGGGCGCAGCCGCTGCTCGCGGGTCCAAGCGGCCCCACGCGGGCGCAGTTCTGTCACATCGGCCTCGGCGCTAGGCGCACGCGGCTCCTCCAGAGGCACCGCCCGGACAGCGCTGAGCCCCAGGCGGCCCCAGATGCGATCAGACAGCTCGGAGATCATGGCGCGGTTGGTTTGAGCTGAATAAATTGCTTTCTATAGAAAAAATAATAAATATTCCGTCGGTCGGACGAGCACCCTCAGCATTGCCGACAACTCCTGCTTTGTCGACCGCGAAACAACCATGCACCACAAGCTTCGCCCTTTTTTCAGTCATGTTCTGTCCGGGATTCGGCATCTACCGCGTCACAGCGAGTCGGCGGTGCGGCCCTGCAGGGTCAGCGCCGTGAGGAGCTCTCTGGAGGCCTCATCCAGCTCCTTGCGCGCCTTCTCGACCCGCTCCAAGGCTGCGAGGGTTGCGCTCTTGGCCGTCAGCGAGACCGGCAGCCGCTCAGCGATTTTCTTGCTGATGAGCTGCTCCTCCACCTCGTAGAGCTCTCTCTCGATCTGGGCCAGCGAGGCGATGTCGCTCGTGCAAGTGCGGCGCTGCCTCAGGGCCTCGTGCTTCTCGCGGAGCGCTTCCATAGTCTCCCAGCTCTCCTCCTTGCGCTCCTCGGCCACCGTGGGAGCAGAGCTGCGGGCCGTGCGCGGGTTGAGGCGCTTGCGAAGCTTGAGCCGAAGCTCTTGGGAGCGCTTCAGCATGTCCCTCCAGTCCTGCATGTCGACCTCCTCCGCCGGGAACCTGCCGGCGACCCCGTCAGCCAGCAGCCGCTCCAGCACGGGCACTCCCCGAGTGAGCTCATCATGCAGGCGGCTCACCTCCTCCAGAGAGGCTCCCCGCTTCAGCGCCTCGGCATCGACGGCGGCCCTCAGCAGAGGCCTCAGCTGCTCGCGGCGCTCCAGGACGTGGGTGGCCAGTCTGAATTTTTTTTAATGAGCGAAAAAAGGCTGCGGCATCGGAAGAAACTACAGCGGGCACTCTCGAGAAGGTGGCTCCACACGCAGATCTGTGACCTCAAGGCTCAACCCGCACATGCCGCTCATCAACCACAAGCTGCGAGCTCTCAGCCAAACGCGCGCGGCGCTGTGAGCCAGCTCGGCGGGGCGGTCCGCAAACGTGCCGCCGGCGTTCCAGAAGCGCGCGTGGGCCGGCAGCTTGGCTTTCAGCATCCAATCGCCGCCGCGCGATTTCCTCACAGAGGGCAGCAGCCGCTGGCGCACAGCCTCGGGCGTGAGCTTTGCGTCGAAGACGCGCTCGGATGCGGCCGCCAGCTGCTCGACCAGATCGGTCTCGGCCCGCTCCCAGAAGAGCCTCGCGCGCTCAGCGGTTGCAAAGCTCACGCTGGGGCGCTGCCCCTCGGAGAAGGCCCTGGGCTCCCATGGGATTTCCAGCGAAGCTTCGCTCTGCCAAAACAGCGGCTCCACGCACAAGAATTTGCCACCCTTTGCATTGGAGCGCACCTCGCCCAACTTCCACATGCTAGCCTGGCTCGTCATCCTTTTCTGTCTCCGATTAAAAAAAGATTGGTCCGAGCGTGCGAAACTGCTTGAGCCGCGCCCTTGCCTGTGCGTGCTTTGTTGTGCTGGTGGTAATTGTTAGACTGCTGGAGCTGTTTTGCGGCACAAAGTCGATTGGCCGAGCCTTCGGGGCGGCAGGGTGGGAGGTCGTCTCCCTGGACATCGTGTCGAAATTTGAGCCCACGATCCTGTGCGACATCCGGAGCTGGGACTACGCGCTGTTTCCGCCGGGGCACTTTGACATGGTCTGGGCCAGCCCGGTCTGCACGGAGTACAGCCGAGCTCTGACGATGCGCCCTCGACGACTCGAGGAGGGCGACGCGCTGGTGCTCAGTGCCCTCGAGATCATGGAGCATTTCGACCCGCTCATGTGGGTCATAGAGAATCCGGCCACCGGGCTGCTGAAGACCCGCCCGTTCATGGAGCGCCTACCCTGGGTGGACGTCACCTACTGCATGTACGGGACTCCGTACAGGAAGCAGACCCGACTGTGGACCAACATGCGCTGGAGACCGAGCCGAGGGCTGTGCAGGAGCGGCAGTCGGTGCGTCGCGTGGGAGGACGGGAGGCATCTGAGGGGCGCTCAAGGGGGGCCTCGACTCATGGGGGGTCAGCGTGAGAGGGTCAGGGGGCAGTCGCGCGAGCTGCTTTATAGCATTCCTACGGCGCTGTGCGAGGAGATTGCGCGCGCGGCCACGGCAGAGCTTGCGGATCGGCTCCCGGACTGAAGCGAGGGGCATTTCTTATATCTCATTTTTTCCCTAGCAGGCATGATCCGTCTCTCCACTATGATCCGTCTCGGACCTGGGTAATTTCCTACTCTAAGGAGTGGCGCTCACCGGGCTGGAGGCGGAAAGGTCCGTCTCAACATTGATCCGGCTTTTTTATTTTTTTTTTTTTTTTATTTTTTTTGAGCTTCGGACCAGGACGTGCGGTATTTTTTTTTAGAAGCCGTCTCTCACGTTGATCCGTTCTCGGAACCTGTGGGTAATTTTTACTCTTAAGGGAGTGCGCTCGAGGGCTGGAGGCGAAAGGTCCGTCTCAACAATATTCTCGTCTCGGACCTGGGTAATTTCCTACTCTAAGGAGTGGCGCTCACCGAGCTGGAGGCGGAAAGGTCCGTCTCTCCACATTGATCCGTCTCGGACCAGGACATATTTTTTTTATTCTCAGGTGAGGCGCTCACCAGGCTGGAGGCGGAAAGGTCCGTCTCAACAATGATCCGTCTCGGACCAGGACATATTTTTTTATTCACAGGTGAGGCGCTCACCAGGCTGGAGGCGGAAAGGTCCGTCTCAACAATGATCCGTCTCGGACCAGGACATTTTTTTTTATTCTCAAGTGAGGCGCTCACCAGGCTGGAGGCGGAAAGGTCCGTCTCTCCACACTGATCCGTCTCGGACCAGGTCATATTTTTTTTATTCTCAGGTGAGGCGCTCACCAGGCTGGAGGCGGAAAGGTCCGTCTCTCCACATTGATCCGTCTCGGACCTGGGTAATTTCCTACTCTAAGGAGTGGCGCTCACCGGGCTGGAGGCTGGAAGATCCGTCTCGGACCTTGGGATAAAAGCCCCCTAGGTAGTGGCGCTCACCGGGCTGGAGGCTGGAAGATCCGTCTCGGGATTTCCTGCTCCCGGCAAACGGGAAGATCCGTCTCGGACCTTGGATTTAAAGTCTCCTAGGTAGTGGCGCTCACCGGGCTGGGGGGATGGGAAGATCCGTCTCGGACCTTGGATTTAAAGTCTCCTAGGTAGTGGCGCTCACCGGGCTGGAGGCTGGAAGATCCGTCTCCAGCCAGCCCCTGCAACAACCCCCCCCCCTTTTTTTTTCTATTTTTTCCCCCCCTTTTTGCTATTCTCCCTATTCCTTTTTCCCCCCCTTAGGGATTTTTCCTTGCTCCCAGCAAATGGGAAGATCCGTCTCGGACCTTGGATTTAAAGTCTCCTAGGTAGTGGCGCTCACCGGGCTGGAGGCTGGAAGATCCGTCTCGGGAAAGATCCGTCTCGATATTCTTACCCTAGGGAGAGGCGCTCACCGGGTTGGAGGCTCGCCTGCGAAAATGATCCGCGCCCGGGAGGAATCGAGCCTGCGGTCTCCAGGCTTCGGAGCTGCAGAGCCTCTACCAATTGAGCTATGGAGCCTTACTAGTCAAGCACGGAGACTCCCGTGCCAGAGAGCGTCACCAGCTGATAGGCTATCAGGTGGATGAACACGTCCGTCATCGTGCCGTCGAGCGCCTTGAAGGTGAACCGAGCCAGGTCGCCTGAACGAGTGCTGACGCCACTGAGGGGCATCTTGGGCACTCGCTCCGTCGGGAAGCCCGCGATGAAGCTGTGGCGCAGGTAGCCAGCGCGGTCGATGTCGATGTTGCGCACCGTGTCATCGTAAGTCCCCGCAAGGACCGAGAGGAAGTGGAAGTGCTCCGAGGCTCCCTTCATAGGGTTGTGCGGGTACTGCAGGCTGCCCAGCTGCATCTGCGACTCCAGGAGACTGTCTTCCTGCCTGGCCGCGCCGATGGGGGCCACGTCCTGCCCCGGGTTGGCCAGCAGGTGGATCTTAGAGCCCGCGTCGTTGTCCCAAAAAGTCACGAACGCTCACATGAGTTTCGTGAAGGCGCGCGCCACGGTGACGTTGTGCTCCGCCACGCCCGGAGGCACCGTGGACTGCTGCGTGTGCACCGTGGGGTAGCTGAACACAAGCGACCTTCCTGTGAGGAGCACGCGGTTGAAGGACTCTACCAGCGCAGAGTCCAGGACGACCTGTGAGGCCAGAACTCGGACGTTCTGGATCTCGAAATCGGTGCTCAGCGTGGCTCCCGCCGGGCGCGCCCCGGCGTTCTCGGACCACAGCGCTGTCGTCGCGTCCGCGAACTCGATCTCTATCACCAGGTTCAGCTGCGGCGGCAGCATCTTCCCGCAGCGCAGGATGCCAACCATGGTGGGGCGCAGCAGCACGTCCGCGTAGCCGCTCTGGTGCACCGCGCGGGGCGTCCGAGAGTTGTTCACCTCGTCGAAGCCCTCCACGGCCTTGTTCTGGTTGTACTCGCGGCCCTTCAGCAGGTCATGCACGGCCACGGGGCGGCCGTAGTAGTTTATGTCGTCGCAGCGCTGGCCGTTGGCGAAGACCTGGATCCTCTGGATGAAACAGGCGGGGTTCGGAGTGGCAGGCGCCAGCGGGTTGGTGGCGTCCGTGTTTCTGACTCTGAAGGCGATCTTGATCGTCTCGGGGTCGATGAACGAGGTGCCGCTTGTCAGCGGAATGCGGCAGACCCTCGAGGTGGCGGGGGAGAAGGAGCTCAGCGAGCTGGGGAAATACTGCACGTCGTGGCGTGCGGTCACGTTGTTGGTGTTGCTGGTTTTCAGCTTGTAGTCCAAGCTCTGCATCAACTCATCCTGTGCTCCGGCTGTGACTACCTCCATGCTTCTTTACATGTAACTCATTTTCGCTCGTACGGCGAAGGAGAGTCTAGGCCGCCTCGATGTCTCGGGCCAGCTGGTCGTAGCTCGGCGGAGGCAGGCGGCTCTGGCGTCCTGAGCTGCGGGAGCTTGCCCGGGAGTTCGGCTGGGACTGGGGCAGGCCCCAGGAGAAGGGGCGCGGCGTGTGATTGGTCTGCGCCTGGACTCTGAAACCAGACTGCGAGGAGGCGCGGCTGCTTGCGGGGCTGCCTGAAGTGCTGCTGCCGGAGCGCAGCGTGAAGTGCTGGGGCTGCGTGGCGTCGTTCATGTTGTTGGCGGACCGGACGTCCTGCACGGCCGCGTCCTCGCTGCCCTGCTGAGGCCGGAAGAGCGTGCGAGTCCCACGGCCAACCCTGCCGTTGCCGCCGCGCCGATTTCTGCCGTGGCAGCCAGCGTTCCAGCAACCTCGCCCGCTGTGGGTGCGAGGGCTGCTGCTCCTTCTGCCAGGCCCCCCAAGTACCCAAAGGCCCCGCCCATGCCCTCTGCGGCAACGGCTACCTCTCCCTCCTCCGCAGCCACCGCTGCCGTCTCCTCTATGGCCTGCGCTGCGCCGCGCTCCACCTCCTGCGCGCGCTGCCCCGCCTCGTCCAGGAGGCGCTCTACGTCGTCGGGTCGGCCTATGATCGGCGGCGGCTGCGGCTGCGGCCCTGGGCGGGGCATCACATTTAGGCGCACGTACTCGGCAGCGTCCTGGGGGAGCTGGGAGCGGAAGGCCTGCGCCGCCGCGAGCCCTGCTGCTCCTGCGCCCACAAGGTCCGCTGCTGCCTGCGCTCCGTCGGCCGCGCTGCGCAGACGGCCCGTGATGGAGGGCGGGCCCTGTCCGTTGTTCGTCAGCGCGTCGGCCTCGGGGTCTCCTGCGAGGTCGTCCTCGCCAAAGCGGTTTCCTCCGCCTTGGCGCATCCGGGCCAAGTCCTCGTCCGTGGCCTCGGCGGGAGTGCGGAAGCCTTCCTCTGGAATCGCCCTCAGGGGCGTGTGCTGCAGAGGCTGCGGGTTGGGGTCCTCGCTGGACTGCACGAAATCGTCCAAGTAGAAGTGGCTCGTGACGATCGTGGTGGCCTTGCGGTCCGGCTGGTCCAGGGGCAGCGGCTCGTTCCGCTCCAGGTAGCCCACAACCTGCTCGAAGCGCGGGCGCTGATTGAAGCCGTGGGACCGAAGCGTCTTCATTTTACTGTTGCGCAACTTCGCACGCTGCGCGTTCCACGCCCCTGCGCTCGGCGCGCGCGTAGCGCAGCTGAGGGACCTGGCGGTGCACTGCCTCCGTCAGCCGGCTCACGTCGTCCAGGTGCCGCTGCCCCTCCTGGGCTAGCCGGCGCTCGCCAAGCCAGTTGTTGAAGGCCCGCGCCTCCTCCAGCTCTCGCTGGCGCTTCAGCAGCAGCGGCTGCAGGTCGTAGCTCGGATACGTCTTTCGAAACCACCGGAGCATCTGCGGCTCGTTGCGAGGTTCGATCGACATCATCTTGCTCTTTACACCAGTACGCTAGCTCCCGCCGTCAGCCGGTCGTAGGCCGACTGCCTCTCCAGCATGCGCATGGCGCGCTCGCTCGGCCGAGGCGCTTCTACAGGCTCGGGCTCTCTGCGCACCTCGGGCTCGGGCTGTACCTCGGGCTCGGGCTGTACCTCGGGCTCTAACTGCGGCTCGGGCACGGGCGCTGCCTTGGGCGCAGCCTTGGGCTTGGGTGCTGCCTTGGGCTTGGGAGCTGGCGCGGCAACTGCCTTGGGTGCTGCCTTGGGTGCTGCCTTGGGCGCGGGCGCTGCCTTGGGCACGGGCGCTGCCTTGGGTGCTGCCTTGGGCGGTGCCTTGGGTGCTGCCTTGGGCGCTGCCTTGGCCACGGGTGCTGCCTTGGCCACGGGTGCTGCCTTGGCCACGGGTGCTGCCTTGGGTGCAGCCTTGGGAGCCGTCTTGGGCTTTGTGGGAAATCTCACCCTCTTGGGACGGAAGGGGGAGTCATACGCCGGCTCCGTGGGCAGGTCGTCGATCATTTTTTCTCTCATCGCCAGGTCGTCGATCATTTTTTTGCTCTTCGGCAGGGGCAGCTCGGGCGGCTTCGGCTTGTTTTTACTGCCCGGGGGCCTGCCTCTAGGCCTTGGCGCCGGTTGCGCTTGCTTCATCGGTTTTTTAATAGAATATATTTTTTTTAAAGACCTTCGGGGAATTAGTCGTGATCCAAAAACAGCACGAAGGACAAGGACGAGCCCCGCAGTCGGACGACTTGGCCTTCCAGGTCTGTCAGCCGGAAGCGCAGGTGTCTCAGGGTGATGGGGCCCCTAACGGCCATGAAGTGCCCGTCATCGGAGCCGGTCTCCACTATGGTGCCCACGCCGCTCTTCAGCGTTATCTTGGACAGGATGTCGTCCCCCAGATTGCCCAACACGCGGCTGGCGTTGGCCAGCTGGGGGCAGCGCAGGTAGACCTCGTTGTAGGTACGAACTCGAAGACCTGCTGCCCGCCGGAGACGAAGCTGGGGCCAAGCATGTGGTCGATGCTGAAGGGCTTGGATGGCGAGGCGGCCGGCGAGGTGGGGTAGTCCACGACGTTAGGGAACTGCTGCTGCAGCTCCAGATCGTTCAGAATGAGGCGGTTGCTGTCGTAGGCTACGCTGAGGCTGTTCGTGGTCTCGCTATAGGTAGCAGTAGCGAAGTTGGAGCTGATCCAGGCTGCCAGCCGGGAGCCCGTGTAGGCGCCCTCGGGCAGCAGCGCCCAGTTCAGCGTGCCGAGCGCGGCGTCCACCCAGTAGAGGTAGCGACCGCGATCAGTCGACAAAACGCTGTCCGCGATTCTGATCTTGTAGACAGCCAGCCTGGCGTCGCTCTGCAGGTGCAGGGACTCTCCCAGGTCTACCTCGAAGTCGCTGTCTGAGCCGGCGACCCTCTTGCGGCTGTCCACGTAGATAGTGGTCATCCTTCTTTTCCATAGGAGGCCACCTGTTCGACGGATGATGGGCGACTGGACTGCTGCGACGGAGGTGCAGCAGGAGATATTCTCGCACCGTGCGCTGATCAGTGTGGAGCTAGCGAACAGCTTCTGGCCCAGGAAGCTGAGCGCCGCTCCCATCGGCTTCTCTTTCCAGAGCGAAGCGCTCTTCGAAGCGCAAGTAGAACATCTCATTCTTTGGCTTGAGGTAGTAGACGAAGAGGAAGCTGTAGGGCTCTCGGGTCGCCTGCTCGTAGATCATGTGCAGCTTGTCCTTCGGCAGCAGGGCGCTGAGCTCTTCGATGACGGCCTCCAGCTCGTGCTGGTTGCGCAGCCTCCAGCAGCAGAGGAATTGCTGATTGACCCGCACGGCTGCGCTGATTAGTCTCAGCTTCTGGGAGCTCACCCAAGTGCTGATCTGCATATGGCGGCCCCTGATGAAGAGTGTATCCAGGGCGCCGTTTGGTTTATGCAATTGCGGCATGTCCGCTAGGTCGTCCAGGTTGATCAGCACCTGATACAGCTTCTTCATCTCCAACTTCTTGGATGTCTCGGTGATCTTGCGCTGCCTCTGGATGATGCCCCGCAGCGCCGCCTCGTCCCAGTCCTCCCAGTACGCTTGCTCTTTCTCCGTGTTCACGCCCAGGTCCTGCTCAATGTACTTTTTGACGGGGATCCAGCCATCGTCGATGTTCACACTGGGACTGAATATGTAGATTTTCTCGAATACGCCTCGATACTGCTCCAGGATGAGGCTGATCAGCGCCACGGTTTTGCCGGACTTGCTGGGCCCGAGGAAGATACCGATACCTGTGCAAGGGACCAGGGGCACCACGGGGTCCGAGGATTGTTTGCTGCTGTATTCTGGCGTGGGGAATACCTTGATCTTCCCCATGACGTTCCTTTGCGTTACTTGTCAAATTCGTTGCCAGCGGTGCGTTCATCCTGCTGGCCTCCGGTGGTCTCTGCCGCGGCGGGCGGGCTGGCGCCTGTGGGTTTTAAACAACTCACAGCTACACAGCTGCCTCTATTCTGGCGCGTTCATTTGCGTCGCCGCTTGCCGTGGTGTGTAAGAAAACACACCAAGAGTGTTCAGCGATGGTACCTGTGCGCCGGTCGAAGAAATGCCCGCACGGCGTTACTCCTACGAACTGCAGGCTGGGCTGCGGTGGAGGAGCGTGGTGCGAGCATGACACCCGTCGCGCGGAATGTCGTGTGTGCAAGCCCCAAATATACTGCCGTCATGACAGGCGAACCAGATCCGGTAAGGAGTGCTCAGGCTGTCCGCACGGCTTCCTGCCGTATTTCTGCCGTGAGTGCGGAGGCGGCGCTTTCTGCCCGCACGATAAGTACAAGAGCCAGTGTCGAGAGTGCAATGGCAGCTCGTTCTGCGCGCACAACGTCAGAAGGACATTGTGCAAGACATGCCGTGGCGCTGGTATCTGCGAGCATAACCGACAAAAAAGTCATTGCTCGCTTTGCCAGAACTTCGTATGTGAAATCGAGGGGTGTCCGAAGCAAGGGCAGCGATTTGGGGCGGCCTACCGTTTGAGACAACACATGCAGAAGCGGCACGGCGACAACCCGCGCGCAGTGACCAGGAGTAAGGAGCTTGAGGTGCACCAGGCACTCCGCGACGCGCAGATCGCCTTCGAGTACCAGCACTACCTGCCCTTCCGCGGCTGCGGGTTGGAGTCGGAGACGGCCCACGCCTTCGCGGACTTTGCCCTGGCGACTCCGTGGGGCTACGTCCTGCTGGAGGTTGACGAGGAGCAGCATAAGGTCTACGACCCCAGCTGCGACGTGCGCAGGGCCTTTGACATGGCCGCCAGCGTGGCGCTTGGCAGCGGGCACAAGCTGCTGGTGCTGCGCTACAACCCGGACGCCTTCAAGATCGCCGGCATGACGCGGCGGACCACCAAGAAGGAGCGCCACGCACAGCTGATCCGCCTGCTGGGAGAGCTGCTGGCGCGCGAGCCGGAGGCGCCTTTCACCCGCCTCTTTCTCTTCTACGACCGGGACTCGGAGAACAGCGCGCTGCCCTGCGTGGCGGAGCACTGGTCCGAGCCCGTGCGCGCCGTGTCCCGCTGCGCATGATAGTCCCCAGAGACTAAAAGGCTGGCATGCAACTGAAGTACATGGGAAGTAAATCCTGGTTAGCTCCTCACGTGGACCGGCTGCTGGGGGACGTCGCTGTGCTTCACTCTCCCTTCTTCGGCTCTGGAAAGCTGGAATACTACCTCGCCATCCGGCGTCCGGCCCTAAAGGTGCGTGGTGTCGACGCCTTTGAGCCCGTCGCAAACCTGCACCGCTGTTACTTGAAGCAAGACCCGGTCTTCCTGCGCTCCTTGCTGCGCCTGGCGGGGCGCAAGATAGACAGGCGCTTCTACTTCAGTCGCCTCCTGCCAGGCACTCAGAGAGGCCGCGCCGGGCGCCGGGCTGCCTGCTCGTACGTCCTGCTGCGCAACAGCTTCTCGGGAAAGTGGGGCTCCTTCGCACAGCAGCGACCACTGGCGCTGAGCAGCGTGCGGCGTCTGCAACGGCCTCCCACAAACGTGACCGTGCGATGCCAGGACGCACTGGCCCATCTACGCGCTCTGCCCAGCCAAGCGCCGCGGCATTGTATCTATGCCGATCCTCCCTACATCTTCCCAGGCCGCAGCATGAACTACTATGGCACGAGAAGGCGGGGGCATGACCTGGCCTTCCACTCGGAGCTCCGAGGCGCGCTCTTCGCAAGCGGCCTGCCCTTCCTCGTAAGCATAAACGACGTGCCTGAAGCCTGGGAGCTCTACAGCAGGGCCGGCTCCATCACAAGGCTGTGCTCGGGCAAGAACAGCTCCAAGCCTGAGCTGCTGGTGCTGCATCAGGGCAATCCTGTGTGTGCCGCAGGAATGGCCGGAGCAATCCTGTTGCCACAGCAGGATTGACTGGGCAATCCTGTGCCCAACGCAGGATTGCCAGGGCGCACCAGGTCCGCACCAGGCACGCACCAGGCACGCACCAGGCCCCAGCCCCGCAACCAGGCCCGCACCAGGCCCGCAACCAGGCCCGCACCAGGCCCGCGGCCCGCACCAGGCCCGCGCCAGGCCCGCACCAGGCCCGCGCCAGGCCCGCACCAGGCCCGCACCAGGCCCGCACCAGGCCCGCACCAGGCCCGCACCAGGCCCGCAGCAGGGCCCGCACCAGGCCCGCACCAGGCCCGCACCAGGCCCGCACCAGGCCCGCACCCCCAAAGAGAGCGGTGACGAAGCGGTGACAAGCGGTGACATGCTCGGCGGGCTGGAATTCGCCGCTTTTCCGGCCCGAAAGCGAAAACTGAGCAAAGTGGTCGTCTGGAGCCCGCTTTCCACCGAAAACCTGCGAATTTTGGAGGCTCGGGCATCCCACTTACAGTCCGACACGAAAAACGGACTCTTCGGACTCGACCGTTTTGAGCGCTTTTTTGCACCAAAAACGGAGCCGGATGGAGCGGTGACTTCAGTGGTGACAAGCTCGGCGGGCTGACGGACAGCGGTGACGACGCGGTGACAAGCGGTGACATGCTCGGCGGGCTGGAATTCGCCGCTTTTCCGGGCCGAAAGCGGAAAACTGAGCAAAGTGGTTGTCTGGAGCCCGCTTTCCACCGAAAACCTGCGAATTTGGAGGCTCGGGCATCCCACTTACAGTCCGACACGAAAAAACGGACTCTTCGGACTCGAACGTTTTGAGCGCTTTTTGCACCAAAAACCGGAGCCGGATGGAGCGGTGACATCAGTGGTGACATCAGTGGTGACAAGCTCAGCGGGCTGACGTGTTAGAGACCGGTGACATCGGCGGTGACGAGTTCAGCGGGCTGACGCGTTACGTGGAAAAACCTTGGCAGGCTGACGTGTTACTCGGGAGCACCTCGGCGGGCTGTCTGGCCGCGAAAACCCTGCGGAGAAGGAGCTCGGGAACTGGGCCCGATTTTACGCACTTTTGCACCCAAAAAGCGAGTGGTGACAAAGCAGTGACAAGCGGTGACGAGTTCAGCGGGCTGTAATTCGCAGGTTTTTCGAGGCAGAATACGGATTTCGGAGCATGGCGAACACCTGGAGCCGGTTTTCGAAGGAAAACGAGCGAATTTGGAGGCCCAGGCAGAACTTTTGACGCAGGACACGAAAAAACGCACTTTTCGGAGTTCGCCGTTTTCAGCGCTTTTTGCACCAAAAACGGAGTGGTGACAAAGACCGGTGACATCGGAAAAACGTTCAGCAGGTTGAAGAATTTGGCTGTTTTGCAGGGTTTGGGGACCAAAAAACCAAAATTAATAGGATACTATAAGCCTATGTTCCTTACTACTCCACGGCGGCCAGGCAGCTTGCCAGAGGAGTTTTGCCCTTGCCGCTGTCTCCGTAGAAGATCAGGGTCCTCCGCTCGTTGCGAGCTCGCCCGTAGGCCTCGAAGAAGTCCATCGTCTGCTTCTGGTGGACCTCGGCGTTGTTCCACCAGCAGTTCACGGTGCCCTCGCCGATGACAAAGTCGGTCATCCGAAGCTGGCGGTCGCACGACACCAGGCTCTCCACCTGCACCTGGTCTTCCTGGAGTTGCTTGCGGAGCTGCATGAGGCCCCTGCTCTGCAAGTGCGTGAACTCTTCCTCGGTTGTCGGCGGGCGCTTGCCGGTGTTCAAGGCCTTGTCGCCTCGGTAGATCGTGTCAAGCTTGATGATATGGCTCTGGAACTCGGCCAGCGTCATCTCCTCGTACTTCTTCAGGACCCGGCGCGGCGAGAACTCGACCGCTTTTGTTCCGACAATGGCATCGTACTCGGACCGCGTCATGCTCCTCATGGTCCCCCTTTGCGCCCGGCAGCAGGTCATCAGCTTCACCAGGTCGTGCAACTTGCCCTTGCCGAGCTTGTACAGGCGGGTGAACGGAGGAGGACGGGGCAGCAGCTTCATGACAGTCTTGTGGAAGAAGACCCACGTGCTTGCCCCTTCTTCGGGTTGAAGCGTGGCGTGCGTGATGGAAGGGATCTGCTGAGCTTGGCCCATGAGGCGCCACGCCGCCCAAGCGCAGCCTTTGCACTGGTACTTCTCCTCGCCCACCTCGTGCAGGCAGTCCAAGAGGTCTGCCTCGCGCACGCCCGGGCCTGTGTGGCGGAACTCCTCGCAGACCAGCACAACGTGGGCGGCGCTCTCAAAGATGAGCTCGCCGGCGTTGTTCATGAAGTCCTCTGCCGAGGCGGCGGGTTCTGGCGCACAGCGGGCTGCCCTCGGCAGCAAGAGCACGGTGGTCGCCTCCTGCTCGGCCTGCTGCTCGGGCTGCTGGTCGGGCTGGTGGTCGGCCTTCCTCTTCAAGTTCAGGTGGATGGGCTGGCGCGGAGACTGAGGCTTCACAGGTGGAGTGGCCGGGGCGTTTTGCCAGCGACCCATCCACTCATCCAGGCGCTTCTCCAAGCATTGCTGCGGGAAGTCCGGCTCCACGGGCTCCGACTCGGCGTCGACGAGCTCATCGAGATGCGCAGAGCCTGCTTGCATCCGATGCTGTTGTAGTCCAACAGCTTCCGCATCTTGTCCGAGTCCAGCACTCGGCTCCCCATTCTCACAAGTCGCGGAAGGCTGGCGGACAGCACCAGGTCCGCTGCCGCATCGCGCGCCTCGCGTTCGCACTCGGAGCGGGACATCGCGGAGGTTTCGTGAAGGCTGTCTCTTTTACTGAGCAAATCAGCTACATGCTGGCTTGTTGAACGCACCAAGGCAAGCAGGCGCTCGAGTCACAAGCAACATGTGCACGACTAGCATTGTTTGACCCGCCTTGGCGGTGATCTTCCTCTCTCAAGGCAGCCTGTCGAAAATTGTGACGTTGGGCGAACCATTGAAAAACGAAACCCCTCCAGACCCGTTGGGCAGACCATTGAAAATCGAAACCCCTCCAGACCCGTTGGGCGAACCATTGAAAAACGAAACCCCTCCAGACCCGTTGGGCGAACCATTGAAAATCGAAACCTCTCCAGACCCGTTGGGCGGACCATTGAAAAAAAAATCCGAAACCCCCCGGGCCCGTTGGGCGAACCATTGAAAATCGAAACCTCTCCAGACCCGTTGGGCGGACCATTGAAAAAAAAATCCGAAACCCCCCGGGCCCGTTGGGCGAACCATTGAAAATCGAAACCTCTCCAGACCCGTTGGGCGGACCATTGAAAAAAAAAATTCCGAAACCCCCCGGGCCCGTTGCATTGAAAAAAAAATCCGAAACCCCCCGGGCCCGTTGGGCGGACCATTGAAAAAAAAAAACCGAAACCCCACCCGGGCCCGTTGGGCGGACCATTGAAAAAAACCCGACCCCTACCCCGCAGACCCGTTGGGCGGACCATTGAAAAAAAAAATCCGAAACCCCCCAAGCCCGTTGGGCGGACCATTGAAAAAAAAAACGAAACCCCTCCCGGGCCCGTTGGGCGAAAAAAACCCGACCCCTACCCCGCAGACCCGTTGGGCGGACCATTGAAAAAAAAAATCCGAAACCCCCCGGGCCCGTTGGGCGGACCATTGAAAAAAAAAAACCGACACCCCTCCCGGGCCCGTTGGGCGGACCATTGAAAAAAACCCGACCCCTACCCCGCAGACCCGTTGGGCGGACCATTGAAAAAAAAACCGAAACCCCTCCCGGGCCCGTTGGGCGGACCATTGAAAAAAAAAAACGAAACCCCTCCCGGGCCCGTTGGGCGGACCATTGAAAAAAAAAAACCGAAACCCCTCCCGGGCCCGTTGGGCGGACCATTGAAAAAAAAAACCGAAACCCCTCCCGGGCCCGTTGGGCGGACCATTGAAAAAACCCGACCCCTACCCCGCAGACCCGTTGGGCGGACCATTGAAAAAAACCCGACCCCTACCCCGCAGACCCGTTGGGCGAACCATTGAAAAACGAATCCCCCCGGGCCCGTTGGGCGGACCATTGAAAAAAAATCCGAAACCCCTCCCGGGCCCGTTGGGCGGACCATTGAAAAAAAATCCGACCCCTACCCCGCAGACCCGTTGGGCGAACCATTGAAAAACGAATCCCCCCCGGGGCCGTTGGGCGGACCAATGAAAAAAAATCCGAAACCCCCCGGGCCCGTTGGGCGGACCATTGAAAAACAAATCCGAAACGTAGCTGCCGGCGTCCTCCACCTCGTCTGCCGGAAAAAAGGAAACCCGTTGGGCGGACCAGTATCATCTCACACGCCAACCCACTGAACCTCCACACTCCCCGGGCTCCTTGCTATATGTGCTATATGTACTACATGGGTCTTACACGCCAAGCCGCTGAACTCCAACACTCCCCGGGCTCCTTGCTATATGTGCTATATGTGCTATATGGGTCTTACACGCCAAGCCGCTGAACCCCCACTCTCCCCCAGCTCCTTGCTATATGTACTATATGTGCTATATTATTCTGCACGCGCGAAAATCTGTAGTATATGTGCTATACAATGCATATTTGGTACATGTTGAGATGCTATGTGTATAGTATACAGCTCTGCTGGTTGGCGTGTAAGACCCATATAGTACATATAGCACATATAGCAAGGAGCCCGGCAGTGTGGGAGTTCAGCGGGTTGGCGTGTAAGACCCATATAGTACATATAGCACATATAGCAAGGAGCCCGGGCAGTGTGGGAGTTCAGCGGGTTGGCGTGCCGCCACATGTCGAAATCTGAGACGTTGGGCGAACTACTGAAAAACGAAACCCCCTCCAGACCCGTTGGGCAGACCATTGAAAAACGAAACCCCTCCAGGCGCGTTGGGCGAACCATTGAAAAACGAACCCCCCGGGCCCGTTGGGCAGACCATTGAAAAACGAAACCCCTCCAGACCCGTTGGGCGAACCATTGAAAAACGAACCCCCCGGGCCCGTTGGGCAGACCAGTACTAAGCCAAAACCTGACAGACCCGTTGGGCGGACCAGTACCCAGCCCAACTCCACCATGGGCGAGGCAGTGCTTAAAAACCGGCAGCCCCCCAAACCCGTTGGGCAGACCAGTACTAAGCCAAAAAACCCGGGCCTGCTGGGCGAGCCAGTACTTGAAAAAAAAACCGGATCCCATAATCAAGCAGAAAAATTAGCAAAAAAGTCAACCGGCTGAAGGGTGCAATCAGGGTGCAATCAGGGTGCAATTAGGGTGCAATCCCAAAAGCGTGCAAAAAACACACAAAAAACAGGCCCAGTTGGGCGAGCCAGTATCAAAACGAGGTTGGGCGAACCAGGGTCGAGCGCGGGTTGGGCGGACCAGTACTAAACCAAACCCGGGGCCATGACTCACATGAGCGGTCTACTAAGGGTCGTTGGGCGAACCAGTACCTAAGTGCCTGCTCGGCACATCTACCTACAAGTGCCTGTTCGGCACTGTGCCTGCTCGGCACGTCCTACAGTGCCTGTTCGGCACTCCTAAGTGCCTGCTCGGCACGTCCTACAGTGCCTGCTCGGCACTCCTAAGTGCCTGCTCGGCACTGCCCACCCCCCCAGCCCCAGCGCCAGACCCGCGGAGTTGTGCTTCGCCAGGATGTTCCACCTCACACGCACGGCAGCCTGACAGGGAATGAAAAAAACTTCGGGGTTTGGTGGGTACATGCCAAGCACAATCAAGCAAAATCATGCAACACCATGCAAAACCATGCAAAATCATGTCATGCAAAAACCATGCAAAACGAGTTATTCTTCTCGTCCGTATATAGACATACGGACGAGAAGAATAGCATTTTGTAGCGCAAAACCGTGTAAAAAAAGCTATTCTCCCCGGCCATACGTGCAGGTATCGGGGAGAATGCGCGGCCCACCAAAAAAAACTGGGCCCGTAAAAAAAGAATGGCAAGTTGGGCGAGACAACGACAGCAGATCACGGAGGCCGCGGACGGCGGCGCCCGGGCTCGCACGGGGGCGGATGGTGCCGTCGTGCTGAACCTGCGGCGCGGCCCGGGGGCCTACGCGCTGCTCTCGCGCGCGGACGGGCAGCTGACCCGGGCGGGCCAGCACTACTACTCCCACCTGGGCCTGCGGCCTCCCAGCAAGGACTTCGACTACAACCAGCCCCTCATCCGCGAGGGGCCCAACGACTACATCCTGCTGCGCAACGGGCAGAAGAAGCTCGTGCGCTCCCTGCAAAACAGAGAGCACCGGCTGACCAAGCTGGGCAAGGGCTTCTTCCGCGACAAGTACGAGTACCTGGTCCACGTGCCGGTGATCATCCGTGGCAGGCGGCGCAGCGGGCGGAACGCAGGCGCGGGCTACGAGCGCAGGGACTGGCTGCCGGTGAACGAGCTGAGGCACCCGGCCCACCTCACGGAGGAGCAGGTGGCGCAGCGGGTCAGGCAACAAGTGGAGGCCTCGCTGGACCCGGGCGGCCCCATCCTGCAGCTCTCGGACGAGACCTACTTCCTCGACCCCGAGGGGCACTGGGTGGTCAGCACCCAGAGCACGCACTACAGGAACTCCAGGACCGAGGTGGAGACGCCCTGCGCCAGCGCATGAGGGGCCTGAGGAGCGTGAGCTTCCAGCTGCCCTGCGAGGAGGACGTGCTGCCGAGCGCCTTCGAGGACAAGCCGCTGTGCGTGCCCCGGCAGCTGGCCGAGCTGCTGCAGCTGAGCGTGGAGGAGGTGTGCGCGGACTTCGACGCCATGCTGCGCCACGACTGGAGGCGCCTCGGCATCTCCGCCGAGGAGGTGTGAGAGTTCTGCGTGTGGCGCAACGCGCCGATGCGCGTGCTGAGCTCGCAGGGCGACCTCGTGGACAGCTACGATCCGGCGCTGAAGGAGCACCGCACCGTGTGCTTCTTGGCCTTCGACGGGCGCTGCTACATGTACAGGGCCGTGAAGCGGGTGCTGGAGCGGCAGGCGGCGCGCGTGCTCTACCGGGGCGAGGCGAGGCAGACCCTGCCGCCCATCCAAGAGTGGAGGCGCTTCGCCGCCGCGGACGTGCAGCCGGGGCTGTTCTGGTGCGAGGACCTGCGGGAGGCGCGGCGCCAGCTCATGGCCGCCGGCGAGAGCCCCAAGGTGGCCATCAGCAGCCGGCGCAGTACTGCGGGCTGAGGCTGAGGCGGGGCACCAGGATCCGAGAGCTGCCGGAGGAGCACGAGGTGCTGCGGAGGTGGTGCGAGGCGCTGGGACAGGAGTACCGGGGCCAGCGCCTGGCCGGGCTGGCGCACGAGATTTTTTTGAAGCTGCTGAAGGCGAAGCGGGAAGTGCCCGGCGCGGCGGAGAGGCAGAAGACCCTGGCCGCGCAGGACGGCAAGTGCGCGCTGGGCGGCTGCGGGCTGACGGCCGGCACCTGCGAGCTGGACCACGTGGTGCCGGTGAGGCAGGCCTTTGCGGGCAGCGTGCAGATTTTGCAGGCGCTGTGCGGCGACTGCCACAGCGAGAAGACGCTGAGGGAGAGCGCGCAGCCCACGAGTTTGGAGAGCCGCGTGGCCCCCTGCGTCATGGAGTACGTCCGGAGCCCCAAGCTGCCTCCTCTGGTTTTTGAGGCGCAGACGTGCGCAAAGGACAGCACGTACGTCGGCGTGGACGTGGTGCGCTGCAGGCGCAACGGGCTGGCCAACGCCCCCTTCCCCCTGCCCATCCTGTGCCCGGCGGACGGCGTTGAGCCCGGGGACGGCGCGCTGCCGGACCTGGGCTTTGTGGAGGGCTGCTGCGACGCGAGGCAGTCCTGCCTGAACCTGTTGCCGTACGTGGGGCCCGGCTGGTAACCCGAAGGTTTTCGTGGCAGCGTTGCTGGACCTTTAAGGCGGGCGGGTCCTGCCGCTGGGGACCCAATCGTGTTGGGCATCCTCCGCGCGGAGCACGTGGACGCGGACGACGTTGCGGCGCTGGCGCCTGGAGCGCGTCCCCCCACCCCATGGGGACGGCCGCGTGGCCCGAAGGCGAGGAAGCACATGGGCAAGCTCCAGCTGTGAACGCATGTTAGGCCAAAAGATTGTGCTGGTGGGCGCGCAGCACGGAGGTTGGTCTACAGCGGTGCGCTAGCAGCAGACAGCGTGCTTGGACGGCGCGGGCTGCGGACTTTGGGCTGCATTTCTTTGCATCTCTGCTCTCGCCCCTCCTGCCAAACCGCCTCTGCACTTGCGCCTAGAAGGGGGGCAGATTTGGTGTGTGGGACTTCGTCTACGCCAGGAGGCTGCTGAGCAACGGCACCTACCGCCCGATCCATGACGCGGTCCTCGGCTTTGAGCACTGCATGGTGGCCAAGGCCCGGCGCATCCTGGACGCGCCGCCGCGCTACCTTGCGCAGGTGAAGACGGACTGCCTGCTGACGCAGCGGCTGCCGAAGCGCTTCGCGGAGCGGCTGCGGGCGCTGGAGGCGCTGCGCCACCCGGACGGCACGCCGGTCTACCGCGTGGAAGAGACGAAGCCGCTGCTGGGCAGCAGGGCGCCGCGCATGGAGGCGGAGCGCCCAAACAACGGAGGTGGAACGGGGTGGACGACCGTGGGCCACTGCCTGGCGGGCAACTCCCTGCTGCTCACGGGCCTGCCGGGCACCGGGAAGACGCACCTGGCCCGCACCATTGTGGCGAGGCTGCGAGAGCAGGGCGAGGCGGTGCACCTGGTGTCCAAGACGCAATGCTCCGCGCAGAACCTGGGCCTGGGGGCGCAGACGGCCGACCACTGGGTGCGCAGGTACGTGCGCGGGGGCAGCGCGCAAAAGCTGGACTGGCTGGTGGTGGAGGAGATCACGCAGCTGGACATGGCGCTCTGGGCGGACCTGGCCTGCGTGGGGCTGAACGCCGACGTGAAGTTCCTGCTGCTGGGAGACTTCCGGCAGTTGCCGGCCGTGCTGGACTCCTGGGCCGGGCGGCCCATCAGCGCGCCTTTGGAGCACAGCCAACTCATCCGCGACCTGGCCGGCGGGCACAGGCACGAGCTCACGGAGAACATGCGCTCCGACCCCGGCATCTTCAACTTCGTGAAGTGGCTGCGGGTCGGCGAGGAGGGCTGCCCCACGCTGGAGCAGGCCAAGGCGAGGCTGAGGGAGCTCTACCCCTCCAAGCCCGGGTGGCCGGACACCACGCTGGTCATCAGCCACAGCAAGCGCATGGCCGTGAACGCAGCGGCGAACCGGGCCCTGGCGCCGGATGCCTCAAAGCTCCTAGAGCTGGAGACACAAGTCATCCACATAGATTTGGGGTGCCACGAAACGGTAACACAGGTACCACATGAATATTGCCAAACTGCAACACCCCAAAACAGCCCGCAGAGCATGAGGGTTTGGCCGGGGCTGCGCCTCATCGGGGCCGGCGGAAAAATTCCCAAGGGCGTCTTTGTGGCCGTGGCGGTAGTGGAGCCGGACGGAGTGAGGCTGGACAACGGCATGCGGCTGAAGAACCAGGAGCTGCTGCGGGCCACCCGGCCCAGCCACGCAGTTACCTACGCCAGCTGCCAGGGCCTCACCCTCCACAACCGCGTCTGCCTGGACCTGGAGTCCTGCCACCTCACGCTGCGCCACCTGTACGTGGGCGCCTCGCGGGCCACGAGCTCCGAGCTGCTGGAGGCCTAGAACGGGCAGCACGGCGCCTCCAGGGGCTCCAGCATGAGGTGGCGCACCTCGAAGAGCACGCCCCACTGCCTGCCCATCAGCCACACGTGCCGGGCCTCCACAAGCGCGCGGCCCCTGCGGCGCGCGAACTCCGCGGGGCGCGGCACGCGGTTGCCGGCGGAGTCCCAGAAGAGGCAGCGCTCCAAGTCCATCTTGCACTTCACGTGCTTGCCCTTGGCGCTCACCTTGACGGCGCGCTGCAGCTGGCTCTCAAGCTCGGCGCGGGTGACCCCCGGAAAGGGCTTCTGGAAGATGATCATGTCGTCGACGACGGCCTGCTCCACCCCATCCGTCCACGCCCCCAGGTCGGTGTTGCTCGCAAAGCACACGCCCACCCTCTTGGCCCCGTCGTCCTGGGAGTTGCCGGGCTCCCACAGCACCTCCACGTCCGCCTTGCACACCAGCGCGCCCTGACGGGAGTCCTCTATGGACATGAACTTTCCCCCCTTGGCATTGGTCTGAACGTCCAGCCCGAGCGCAAGCTTCATTGCTCGGCTTTTTTTATCCGTAGGAAAAAAGTCCGGTCCGATGAACGTGCGTGTTTTCTTGGTCGTCGCAGTGGCGGTGATCTTGCTCTTTAAAAATGCCGAGGCTCCTGGAGCTTTTCTGCGGCACCAAGTCGGTGGGCAGGGCCTTCGAGTCGGCGGGCTGGGAGGTCGTCTCCCTGGACATCGTGTCGAAATTTGAGCCGACAATCCTCTGCGACATCCGGAGCTGGGACTACACGACGTTCCCGCCGGGGCACTTCGACATGGTCTGGGCCAGCCCCGTCTGCACGGAATACAGCCGCGCGCTGACGACGCGCCCGCGGCGGCTCCTGGAGGGCGACGCGCTGGTGCTCAGCGCCCTTGAGATCATTGCGCACTTTGACCCATTGATGTGGGTCATAGAGAACCCGGCCACCGGGCTGCTGAAGACCCGGCCGTTCATGGAGCGTCTGCCCTGGGTGGACGTGACCTACTGCAAGTACGGAACTCCGTACAAAAAGCAGACGCGGCTGTGGACCAACATGCGCTGGAGGCCGAGGCGAGGCCTGTGCAGGCCCGGCAGCCGTTGCGAGGCGTGGCAGGACGGCAGGCACCTCCGGGCCGCGCAGCGGGGGCCGCGGCTGATGGAGGGGCAGTACGAGAGGGTCAGCCAATCACGCGAGCTGCTCTACAGCGTCCCTGCTGCGCTGTGCGAGGAGATTGCGGGCGCGGCCACGGAGGAGCTTGCGGAGCGGCTGAGCATTCCGGATTAGACCGTTCAGGCTTCGTCTAATCCGACGAGCCTGGAACAAGCCCATTTTTCCATGTTTTTGCATGTTTTTTTGGGCGGTGCCACTAAACACCAAAAATGGTGAAGAGGGGCACCCCCGCCTTTTTTCTCGTTTTTGGGGCGCATTCAAAAGCGGTGCCACTAAACACCAAAAATGGCGAAGAGGGGCACCCCCCGCCTTGTTTCTCGTTTTTTGGGCGCATTCAGAAGCGGTGTCACTAAACACCAAAAATGGTGAAGAGCGACACCGGGCCTTAGTCAAGCACGGAAACGCCCGTGCCGGAGAGCGTCACCAGCTGGTAGGCCACCAAATGAATGAACAGGTCCGTCATCGTGCCGTCCAGGCCCTTGAAGGTGAACCGGGCAAGGTCGCCCGAGCGGGTGCTGACGCCACTCAGCGGCATCTTGGGCACGCGCTCGGTGGGAAAGCCGGCAATGAAGCTGTGGCGCAGGTAGCCCACGCGGCCGATGTCGATGTTGCGCACCGTGTCGTCGTACCCGCGAGGACGGAGAGGAAGTGGAAGTGCTCCGAGGCTCCCTTCATGGGGTTGTGTGGGTACTGCAGGCTGCCCAGCTGCATCTGCGATTCCAGGAGGCTGTCCTCCTGCCTCGCCGCGCCGATGGGGGCCACGTCCTGCCCCGGGTTGGCCAGCAAGTGGATCTTGGAGCCCGCGTCGTTGTCCCAAAAGGTCACGAACGCGCCCATGAGTTTCGTGAAGGCGCGCGCCACGGTGACGTTGTGCTCCGCCACGCCGTTCGGGACGCTGGACTGCTGCGTGTGCACCGTGGGGTAGCTGAACACCAGGGACCTTCCTGAGAGGAGCACGCGGTTGAAGGACTCTACCAGCGCAGAGTCCAGGACGACCTGGGAGGCCAGAACTCGGACGTTCTGGATCTCAAAGTCGGTGCTCAGCGTGGCCCCCGCCGGGTGCGCGCCGGCGTTCTCGGACCACAGCGCAGTTGCGGCGTCCGCAAACTCAATTTCTATCACCAGGTTCAGCTGCGGCGGCAGCATCTTCCCGCAGCGCAGGATGCCCACCATGGTGGGGCGCAGCAGCACGTCCGCGTAGCCGCCCTGGTGCACCGCGCGGGCGATGCGCAGGTCGTTCACTTCGTCGAAACCCTCCATGGCCTTGTTGCGGTTGTACTCTCGGCCCTTCAGCAGGTCATGCACGGCCACGGTGCGGCCGTAGTAGTTGATGTCGTCGCAGCGCTGGCCGTTGGCGAAGACCTGGACGCGCTGGACGAAGCAGGCGGGGTTGGGCGTGGCCGGGGCCAGCGGGTTGGTGCCGTCCGTGTTCCTGACGCGGAAGGCGATCTTGATGGACTCGGGGTCGATGAAGGACGTGCCGCGGGTCAGCGGGATGCGGCAGACCCTAGAGGTTGTGGGGGAGAAGGAGCTCAGCGAGCTGGGGAAGTACTGCACGTCATGCCGCGCCGTCACGTAGCTGGTGGTGCTTGTTTTCAGCTTGTAGTCCAGGCTCTGCATCAGCTCATCCTGGGCTCCGGCGGTGACTACCTCCATGCTTGTTTATATACACGCATTTTGACTCGTACGGCGAAGGAAAAATACTATTCTTCTAGTGCGTATATAGATATACGGACGAGAAGAATAGCGTTTTGTGGCGCAAAACCGGGCAAAAAAGCTATTAGTCCAGGGTGTATATTCATACTAATAGCATTTTGTAGCCCAAAATTGTGCAAATTAGGCAGCCTCAATGTCTCGCGCCAGCTGGTCAAAGCTGGGCGGAGGCAGGCTCCGGCGTGACTGCCCGGAACTGGAGCTCGCCCGCGAGCTCTGGGACTGGGGCAGCGCCACGGGGTTCATGCCCCAGGAGAAGGGGCGCGGCGTGTTGCTGGACTGCGCCTGGACACGGAAGCCTGACTGCGAGGAGGCGCGGCTGCTTGCGGGGCTGCCGGACGTGCTGCTGCCGGTGCGCAGCGAGAAGTACTGAGGCTGAGTGGCGTCGTTCATGCCGTTGGCGGACCGGACGTCCTGCACGGCCGCGTCCTCGCTGCCCTGCTGGGGCCGGAAGAGCGTGTTCTCCAGCACCCAGCCCGTGCCGCGTGCGAGGCCGTAGGCTGCGCCGCCTGCAAGCCCAACGGCCAGCCCCGCCGTTGCCGCCGCGCCAACTCCCGCCGCGCCAGCCAGCGTTCCAGCAACCTCGCCCGCGGTGGGCGCCAGGGCTGCTGCCCCTTCAGCCAGGCCCCCCAGGTACCCAAACGCTCCGCCCACGCCCTCGGCGGCAACGGCAACCTCGCCCTCCTCCGCTGCCACGGCCGCCGTCTCCTCAACGGCCTCCGCGCCACGCTCCACCTCCTGCGCGCGCTGCCCCGCCTCGTCCAGGAGGCGCTCCACATCACTGGGCCGACCTATGATCTGCGGAGGCGGCTGCGCCTGGCCCGGACGGGGCAGCACGTTCAGGCGCACGTACTCAGCTGCGTCCTGGGGCAGCTGAGAGCGGAAAGCCTGCGCGGCTGCAAGTCCCGCTCCCCTGCGCCTATGAGGTCCGCTGCCGCCTGCGCGCCGTCTGCAGTGCTGCGCAGACGGTCCGTGATGGAGGGCGGCCCCTGCCCGTTGCTGGCCAAGGCGCCGGCCTCGGGGTCTCCTGCCAGGTCATCCTCAACAAAGCGGGTTCCGCCGTACCCTTGGTACCTCCGCGCAAGGCGCACATCCTCGTCCGTGGCCTCTGCGGGAGTGCGGAAGCCGTCCTCGGGATGCAGGGGCGTGTGCTGCAGGGGCCGGGGGTTGGGGTCCTCGCTGGACTGCACAAAATCGTCCAGGTAGGAGTGGCTTGTGATGAACGAGGTGGCCTTGCGGTCCGGCTGGTCCAGGGGCAGCGGCTCGTTCCGCTCCAGGTAGCCCACCACCTGCTCAAAGCGCGGGCGCTGGTTGAAGCCGTGCGCCCGGAGCGTCTTCATCTCTTTACCGTTGCGCAACTTCGTCCGCCGCCCGTTCCACGCCCCGGCGCTCGGCCCGCGCGTAGCGCAGCTGTGGTACCTGGCGGTGCACGGCCTCCGTCAGCCGGCTCACGTCGTCCAGGTGCCGCTGCCCCTCCTGCGCCTGCCTGCGCTCCCCTAGCCAGTTGTTGAAGGCCCGCGCCTCCTCCAGTTCTCGGTAGCGCTTCAGCAGCAGCGGCTGCAAGTTGTAACTGGGGTACGTCCTGCGAAACCACCGGTGCGGGGCTCTATGGACATCATGCTTTTACACTAGTACGCTTGCGCCTGTGGTCAGCCGGTCATAAGCGGACTGCCTCTCCAGCATGCGCAGGGCGCGCTGCTGCTCTCTTGTGAGCTGAGGCGCCGGTTCAGCCGGCGCCGGTGCCTCAGCCGGGCCTCCGCTGGTGCCTCCGGCGTCTCAACCGGCGGCTTTGGCTTGCGCTTTGGGGCAGCCGGCTCAGTAGGCACGTCCTGCTTCGGTTTGTTTTTGCTCCCAGGGGGCCTCCCCCTCCGTTTCGGTTCCGGCGCAGCGTCCTGCGCAGCGTCCGGCGCAGCGTGTTCCTGTGCAGCGTGTTCCGGCGCAGCGCGCGCCTCTTGCGCCTCTTGCGCCTCCGCCTCGTGTTCGGTCGGCTCCATCCTTTTTAATTATACGTGGTCAAGATATAACACGAACGACAAAGACGACCCGCGAAGCCGGACGACGTTGCCGTCCAGGTCGGTCAGGCGGAAGCGCATGTGCCTCAGGGTAACCAGGCCCCTGAGGGCCATGAAGTGCCCGTCGTCCGAGCCCGTCTCCACAATGGTACCCACTCCGCTCTTCAGCGTGATCTTGGAGAGGACGTCGTCGCCCAGGTTGCCCAGCACTCTGCTGGCGTTGGCCAGCTGGGCGCAGCGCAGGTAGACCTCGTTGTGCGCCATCATCTTCACGAACTCAAAGACCTGCTGCCTGGCGGAGACGAAGCTCGGGCCCAGCATGTGGTCCACGCTGAAGGGCTTGGTGGGAGAGGCGGGCGGCGCGGCGGGGTAGTCCGCGGCATCAGGGAATTGCTGCCGCAGCTCCAGGTCGTTCAGGATGAGCCTGTTGCCGTCGTAGGCTACGCTCAGGCTGTTCGTGGTCTCGCTGTAGGTGGCGGTGGCAAAGTTGGAGCTGATCCAGGCGGCCAGCCGGGGGCCCGTGTACGCGCCCTCGGGCAACGACGCCCAGTTCAGCGTGCCCAGCGCGGCGTCAACCCAGTAGAGGTAGCGGCCCCGGTCCGTCGAGAGGAAACTGTCGGCCAGGCGGATTTTGTAGACGGCGAGCCGGGCGTCGCTCTGCAGGTGCAGCGACTCTCCCAGGTCGACCTCAAAGTCGCTGTCCGAGCCGGCCACCCTCTTGCGGCTGTCCACGTAGATCGTCGTCATCCTTTTCTTTAGGAAACCGCCCGTCCGGCGGACGACGGGCGGCTGGACGGCTGCGACGGAGGTGCAGCAGGAGATGTTTTCACACTTCGCGTTGATCAGCGTGGAGCTGGCGAACAGCTTCTGGCCCAGGAAGCTGAGCGCCGCTCCCATCGGCGTCTTTTTCAAGTGCAAAACGCTCTTCAAAGCGCTTGTAGAACATTTCATTCCTCGGCTTCAGGTAGTAGACAAAGAGGAAGCTGTAAGGTTCCCGCGTCGCCTGCTCGTACAACTGGTAGAGCTGCTCCTTCGGCAGCAGGGCGCTCAGCTCCTCAATAACGGCGTCCAGCTCGTGCTGGTTGCGCAGCCTCCAGCAGCAGAGGAATTGCATGTTCACCCGCAACGCTGCGCTGATGAGCCGCAGCTTCTGCGAGCTCACCCAGGTGCTTATCTGCATGTGCCGGCCCCTGATGAAGAGAGTGTCCAGGGCGCCGTGAGGCTTGTGCAACTGCGGCGTGTCAGCAAAGTCGTCGATGACTACAAGCACCTGGTACAGTTTCTTCATTTCCAACTCCTTGGACGCCTCCGTGATCTTGCGCTGCTGCTGGATGATGCGCCGCAGCGCCGCCTCGTCCCACTCGTCCCAATACGTCTGCTCCCGCTCTGTGTTCACCCCCAGGTCCTCCTCAATGGACTTCTTGACGGGTATCCAGCCGTCGTCTATGTTCACACTCGGGCTGAAGACGTAAATTCTCTCAAAGACGCCGCGATACTGCTCCAGAATCAGGCTGATCAGAGCCACGGTTTTGCCCGATTTTGATGGCCCGAGGAAGATGCCCGTGCACGGCACCAGTGGCACCACGGGGTCAGAGGCTTGTTTGCTGCTATACTCTGTCGTAGGAAACAGCTTGATCTTCCCCATTTCCTTTGCGTTACTTGCCAAATTTGAAGCCGGGAAGGGCGGCGAGTCTGTCAGCGCACTGCTACACAGCAGGACGCTGGCGGAGTTTTGCGGGCAATCCGGGCGGCGAGTCCGGGAGTACGTCGCTGTGTACCGACGCGCTGACGGAGTTTTCCGGGATAAAACCAAAGGGCTGGTATGCAGCTGAAGTACGTTGGAAGTAAGGCGTGGTTAGCTCCTCACATGGACCGGCTGCTGGGGGACGTCGCCGTGCTTCACTCTCCCTTCTTCGGTTCTGGAAAGCTGGAGTACTACATCGCCGCCCGGCGCCCGGGCCTGGAGGTGCGCGGCGTCGACGCCTTCGAGCCCGTCGCAAACCTGCACCGCTGCTACTTGAGGCGAGACCCGGTCTTCCTGCGCTCCTTGCTGCGCCTGGTGGGGCGCAGGGTGGACAGGCGCTTCTACTCCGGGCACCTCCTGCCGGGCGCGCTGAGAGGCCGTGCCGGGCGCCGGGCCGCCTGCGCGTACGTCCTGCTGCGCAACAGCTTCTCGGGAAGTGGGGCTCCTTCGCACAGCAGCGGCCGCTGGCACTGAGCAGCGTGCGGCGTCTGCAGCCACCCTGCAACGTGACCGTGCGGCACCAGGACGCGCTGGCCTATCTACGCGCTCTGCCTTGCCTGGCGCACCAGTGCATCTACGCTGACCCTCCTTACATTTTCCCCGGCCGCAGCATGAACTACTACGGTACGAGAGGGGGCCACGACCTGGTCTTTCACACGGAGCTGCGAGACGCACTCTTCGCGAGCGGCCTGCCCTTCATCGTCAGCGTCAACGACGTGCCGGAGGCCAGGGAGCTCTACAGCCGGGCCGACTCCATCACGAGCCTGCGCTCGGGGAAGAACAGTTCCAAGCCCGAGCTGCTCGTGATGCACCGGGGCATTCCTGTTGTCAGCGCAGGTTTGGGGGAAGCAATCCTGTTGCCACAGCAGGATTGAAGGGGCAATCCTGTTGCCACAGCAGGATTGGGTGGAGCAATCCTGTTGCCACAGCAGGATTGGGTGGAGCAATCCTGTTGCCACGCCAGCGGATGACGGCAGGGCGTTTGTGACGTGGTGAAAAAAAAAAACACTTTCCTAGGGAGCGATACTGCGAGGACAGCATCGCTGACGGACCTTCGGCGCTGGCCCGGTGATGGGGTTTTCGGGATGAAACCCAACTCCGGAAGCGATGCACTCCCCATCGCATCGCTTCCGCAGGATTTTTCGGGCAATATCGGAAGCTAAAGCGAAGTCGGAAAACCGACCTCGGTGTAGAGCGAAGTCGGAATCCCGACCTCGGTGGAAGAATCCCGACCTTGGCGCGGGCTCGGCAGGGCTCCGGATGCCGGGCAGGCGCGGCCGGTGGCGCGCTAGGTGTGGAGCCGTTGGGCGAGCCATCAAACGAGGTTGGGCGAGCCAGTACTAAGGGGCCGTTGGGCGAGCCACTCAACCACTTTCACAGTGGCCTCCACAGTGGCCAACGCCTGCGCCTGCTTGGCGCTCCTACGGTGCCCGCTCGGCACCAGGTGCCCGCTCGGCACTGTGCCTGCTCGGCACGTTTAGTTAAGTGCCAGCTCGGCGCGTGCCCGCTCGGCACTGTAAGTGCCCGCTCGGCACTGCGCCTGCTCGGCACGTTTACCTAGGTGCCCGCTCGGCACATTTAGTTAGGTGCCCGCTCGGCACCGCCCTGCCTCCCACCGCCAAGTTCTCCAGGATGAACCTACGTACGGCAGCCTTACAGGAAAAAAACAGGGGGGCACTTTGGGGTTGAACCACATGCACATGACATGCAAAACCGTGCGAAAAAACGTGCAAGCTGTTCCACGTGTCATGCAAAAAACAAGCTGTTCCACGTGTCATGCAAAAAAACAAGCTGTTCCACATGTCATGCAAAAACAAGCTGTTCCACATGTCATGCAAAAACCATGCAAAAACCATGCAAAAAACAAGCTGTTCCACATGTTGCAAAAAAACAAGCTGTTCCACATGCAAAAACCATGCAAAAACCATGCAAAAACCATGCAAAATGCGGCGCGTACGGAGCGCCAACCCGCCGAACCCTCACTCTCCCCGGGTTCCTTGCTATACGTGCTATATGTGCTATATCTCACAAGGCAAGCCACTGAACATCCACTCTCCCCGGGTTCCTTGCTATATGTGCTATATGTGCTATATCTCACAAGGCAAGCCACTGAACATCCACTCTCCCCGGGTTCCTTGCTATATGTGCTATATGTGCTATATGGCCCTATATAGCACATATACTACAGATTTTCGCGCGTACAGAATAATATAGCACATATAGTACATATAGCAAGGAGCTGGGGGAGAGTGGGGGTTCAGCGGCTTGGCGTGTAAGATATAGCACATATAGCACATATAGCAATATTAGCTAAGGAGCCCGGAGGATGTGGGGTTTTCAGCGGCTTGGCGCGGCAGGGTGGCGCACCCGGAGTGCTAAGAACATTTTCATCCGACATGTAGTCCGACCTGTTGAAGCAATTAAGCGGCCTCTCTCTGTAGAGGGGGTTTTCCAAATGGCTTATATTGTACCTGAGAGGCTTCTAACACTCGTCCGTCCAGCATTTGACCTCGTCCTGCGAAGGATTCGAAGTCTAAAACGCTGCGTGCAGGCGTGTGGCTGCAAAATAGAGACCCCTAGATATGCGCTGCAATTTGGCTCCAGGTTGCATTTCAAGCGATGCAAGCTTTGCCAAAGGAAACCCCTTTTCCCTTTTTTTCGGGGACCCCTTTTTTTTGGACCCCTTGTTTTCTTTTTTTTTGTTTTTTCTTAGCCCTGCAAAGTTTGGCTCGCTTGAAATGCAACCTGGAGCCAAATTGCAAGCATATCTAGGGGTCTCTATTTTGCAGCCTCATGCCTCCACGCAGCGTTTTAGACTTCGAATCCTTCGCAGGACGAGGTCAAATGCTGGACGGACGAGTGCTAGGAGCCTCTCAGGTAGAATATAAACCATTTGGGAAACCCCCTCTAAAGAGAGAGGAGCTAGACCAGCCTCGGGCCTTTGGATCTTGCTGCCGTCCAGTTTGCACTTCACTCCCTGGGACTCCTTGAGGCAGCTCTGCCACCTGTCCTTCACATCGCCGTAGTCGCCCCAGACCAGGCCTCGGAATCCCTTTCCATCGCAAGGCAGGCGTTCTGCTTGGGTCCTTGGTCCTCGCCGAGGGCCCCCAGAGGACGTGAGCCACGCGGACTGCCAGACGATGGCGCCCTTGGGGCTCGTCTGCACCTCGCGCAGGGCGACGCTAGTGGCGGTAGTCATCTTGACTTTTGCTTGCCGGTCCTTTTCCAAAAGGGCGGACAACAAAATGGTCCGACCAAAGGGACGGCCCTGGCTCAAGCGGCTCGAGGGCCGCCATTTCCGGAAAAAACACGTTTTTGTCTGTTTTTCCGTAAATTCAGTTTTGCATGGTTTTTGAGCGTGATTTTGCATGACAGGTTGCCGGTGTTGTTTTTTTCTCACGATTTTCACGTTGTCGGTCGTGTTTGGAAAGAGCTTCCCCAAGCACGTGAGCCTTGTGAAGGCACGAGATTCGGGGACACTCTGGGGTACGGGGCGGCAGGGAACCGCTCGCGGGTGCAAAGGCGTGGTTTCAGACTCACAGTTTTTCTTGACCTCACGTGCCCTGTGCCCAGACTTCGACGTGCAGATCTTCTCGCAGCGCCGCAAGTTGCCTTTTTGTCACTTTTTGTTGGCCGCTTGCAGGTGGATCCTGCCCGGGCCTTCGCTGCTTCCGTTGTCATGGCCATCAAAATGCCAACTGATCTTTGAGGTTTGGGTCCCAACTCGCCAATCTGTCAGGCCCCCTGATCTTTGGCCTAGCGAGGCCCGGACACCCCCCCCCCGTCCCGTGCCAGAATTTGCGCGACTCGAAGACGTTCTGCCTGGGCCTTTTTGCTGATTGCGCCGTCAGTGTTGATGTGCGGATTTCAACTGAGCTTTCAGGGTTGGGCCCAACCTTGATCTCTTTGACCGGGTGAGGCCCGAGTGGTTTGCGTTGCTTTTTGTGTGCTTTTCCTAACCCCGTCAAGCCGCGCCGTCAGGCCCGTGTATCTTTGGAAATCGTGACCTCGTTGAGCCAGGCCCGCATTTTGTATTGTCTCTCCAACCTGGTGAACCCTTGACCTTGAGAGCGATTGCCCCAACCCCGTCAAGTCGTAATGTCAGGTTTTTTGTAAGTCAGGCAGTGTGGTTTCCTCAAAATCGTTTTTTTTCCTGGCGCTCAGGCACTCCGAAGTTTTGAGCTTGCGCCTCGAGCTCCACGTTCCGCCCGGGCCCTCGCCGCGTTCCATTGTCATGGCCAAGAGGTCCCGTGCAGGTTATTGTCATTTGATCTTTGTCACCAATCTGTCAGCCCCCTTGATCTTTGACCCAGTGAGGCCGTGACGGTCCGTCCCGAGGGTCCCTGGGGTCCCTAGGGTCCCTGGGGTCCCTGGGGTCCCTGGGTCCCTGGGCACGCGTGCGTCCGCTGCAGGTGCCATGAAACAACGTCCTTCCATCAAGACATCTCGCCAGGGTCCCAAAGTGCATCCATCCTTGTCAACACACGGCGTTTTCAGGGATTTTAGGGACCCCAGAAACCTTACGGACCCTAGGGACCTTAGAGAGACCCTAAGGGACCTTAGGGACCCCAGGGACCTTAGGGACCCCAGCAACCCTGGGTCTTGGGGGCAAGAGATCCTGTCAAGTGTGAAGTCATCTCTCAAGCTTCGGTTGGTTGCAGCTTGCCACGCAAGGGGACACAAAGACGCGCGGAAGGGCAAAGCTTCTGTTGTTTTTCCATTCGAGCAACTTTCCATACATCTATTTATCTTTGTGTACTCATATCTATTTATTTTCATACATTTATATCTTTATATCTCTACGTATTTGTATCTCTTTATGAATTTTCATGTATTTATATCTTTGTATTTCTACAAATTCATATCTTTATATCTTTGTATCTTTATACCTTTCTCTTTATATCTTTATATCTTTATGTCTTTGTGCCTTTATGTTGGTATGTCTCTACATGGTGTTTTCTACATCCGTGTTTGTAGTTGGGAGATGATGTTGTGGTGTTGTGGCCCATTTGCAATGTGTGCATGTGTGTGTGTCTTGGCTTCGGCATTTTGTGTTTTTGCATGACCCTATGATGCTGGAGAATGCCCAGGCTGAGTGGTACCCGGCGTGAAGTTCTTGCCAAGATCCCTTCAAGCCCCAAAATCCTTGGGGCCACCAAGGATCTCTTGAAGTCCCTGGGTCGCTGGGTCCCTGAAGTCCTCGGAGTCCCTAGGGTCCCTAGGGTAGGGTTTGCAGGGTTGCTAGGGTCCCTAAGGTCCCTAAGGTCCCTAAGGTCCCTAAGGTCCCTAAGGTCCCTAAGGTCCCTAAGGTCCCTAAGGTCCCCAAGGTCCCTGAACCCGCCGTGCGTTGACAGGGATGAGCGCACTCTGGGGCGTCTGATGCACACGTGTGCAGGGACCCGAGGGACTCTAGGGACCCTAGGGACCTTAGGGAGCTTCGGGACCCTAAGGAATGTAGGGACCCTAACGATGCAGGGACCCCAGAGGCCCCAGTGGAAGAGGCAGGGCTGTTTGCTTCCTTTGCCGATCCACATTTCCCGGCATTTTCTTTTTCCGCCAAAGCAGCCAAAAGGGCATTGGAGAAGGCCGTCTGTTTGTGCGCGCTGCTTCGGCGTGTGAGTCTTGCTGGGCAGGACCTGCTCCTGGCGCGGCGGCAGCTGCAATTTGCTCTGGAGGAGCAAGAGACGGCCCAGGCGCAGGTCGCGACAGCCCAGGAGCAGGTCGCGACAGCCCAGGAGCAGGAAGCAATGGCGGTGAGGCTTCTCGCTCGGGCGGAGGAATCGGGCGATGCGAAAAAGGTGCAGGCGGCGGAGAGGAAGGTGCAGGCGGCGGAGAGGAAGGTGGAGAGGGCGGAGAGGAAGGTGGAGAAGGCGAAGAAGGAGGTGGAGAAGGCGGAAAGGAAGGTGGAGAGGGCGAAGAAGGAGGTCAAGGAGGCGAAGGCAAGCGGCCGGACGAAGGAGTCCGAGGCGGGCGGAGTCGGTCGCTTCCGCCGGCCGGCTGCGTTCTGGGACTCTGATCGTTGTGTGCGGTTCTGAAATTCCCCGCGCGGCCCACACATGGTTTTGGTGGGGCTGCCCTGATCGCATCCAGAGAACCAGGAATTCCCAAGATAGCATTTTTGCAGATTGCGGCGGTTCGTGTCGTTGGCAGGCTCGGTATGGAGCCCCCATGAACGGATGGTTGCCTTTCCTTGTTGGAGGTCGGTCATTCCTGCCGGTCGACATTGATTGAGACGTGCCGTTGATCGTTGTGAGTGATTTTGCGCTTGCCCCCAGCCTGCTTTTGAAAGAGCAAGACCTGCCCGTCTGCCGGGGAGAGGGAGGGCAAACTCTGATGTCTTTGCACCCATTGGGCCCTTGCTGCTGCAGGCACAAGTGCATTCTATGAATGTTCTCTTTGATGCAGTGAGCTCAACCATTCCCGGCTTTGCATCCACTCGCAGTGTTCTTGCTCGATGTTTTGCCCGTTTTGCTGCCATTCCATCCTTTTCTTTTGTTCAATTTTCTCCGTACCTGTTCATATCTGCCTGATTTGGTGTGAGTGGTTAGTGGAGCGCAAAACTATCAAACAGTCGAGGGGGAACGCGCAAATATTGAAGAGCCTGCTGTTCCAGTCGCCTGCCTTTTGAAGAGCAAGACCTACCCTTCTGCCATGGTCGTTGCTGCTGCAGACACAATGCAATTCGAAGGTGAAATTTTGTTCCGACAGCACGAGCATGGAGGAGATTGCTAAAGTGTGCACAGTGTATTTTTGCTGTGATCGCATCCACAGAACCATGAAATAATCCGTTTGGGCACAGCACAGCGCATTTTTTTGGGCTTCAGCTGGCTGCATTGTTGGCGCACGTGATGCGACTCACTGTGGAGCCCCACGAATGGATGGTTGAGGTCATGCATCCCCAGCTTTGTGTCCATGCTGGATTGTGCTGTTTTACTTTTTGTTCCAGTCGTTGATGCTCGATTCTCGAACAGCTCATGCGTCATCTTTTCCTGTCTTGTCCGTCGTCTGCCGTGCAGGCAAGCGGGATCAAGGACGGCTTGTGTCATGGCTCGCGTCCCGTGTGTGCTCGCGGCTGCAGGACGACTCAGATGCCACGGCGTTCATCCAGGAGCTGGTCAACGCCAAGCCCAAGGACCTCGGCGAAGGCCGGCAGGACGGCGGGATGCCAGTTTTGCTTTTCTTGCTGAAGCCACACTGAGGCGTGCAGGTCTTCGACCTCAAGGAGTGCCTGCCCGCCAGGCCCTACGACTTGAGCGGGAGGAAGCTGCTGACGCGGAACACGACGCGCCAGGCCTGGAAGGCCACCTTCGAGCTGATGAAGGACGGCACGGAGCGCGTGGCCATGCTGGGGATCCCCGGCATCGGCAAGAGCCGGTCCCTGGCGCTCGGCCTGTGGCACCTGGTGTCGGGCCACCGCCCGGACTGGATCAAGGAGCCCGAGGCCATCGTCTTCGAGGCCCGGGAGGGCGGCTTCGTTTTCGTCTTCACCAACAAGGACGGCTGGAAAGGGCAGAGCCTGCCGATTGGCAAGTGGGATGCAAGCGACTGCGAGCACCTGCGGAACAGTGACAACTGGTATTTGGTGGATACCTACGGCAAGGCGACCACATATAAGCTGCCTGCCAAGACTGTCAAGGCCTGCAGCCCCGACAGGGAGCACTACACAGATTTTGTGAAGAGCGGCGGGGCTTGTGTGTACGTAGAAGCATGGAAGAAGGCTGAGCTGGAACTGGCCTATGTGCATTTTGCACAGCCTCCGGTCGACAAGGACACGGTGTTGCGCAGGTTTCAAGATGTTGGAGGCAACCTGCGTGCCCTGTTGGACGACGATGGAAGCTTCCAGAAGTACCTTCAGGATCAAGAAGTTCAAGCTGCCGATTGGAAGGGCTTGCAGCCTGCTTTTGGCCATGTTCTGTTGACGAAGCTCTTCACGTACGTCACCGTGGACGGCAAAATTGGCACGGCCCAAGTTATCTCCCCCAAGGCCGCAGAAGTGATAGCAGATAAGCACTATGACAAGCTTGCTGACCTCTGGACCAAGAACGATCCACGTTCCAGGTGCTGGTTTAAAGACTTCCTTGGACCCCTCCTGACCTGCTCGTGGTTTCCGAAGAAGTTTGACGCCTACCACATCACTGACAAGAATTCGATAGGCAAAGCCAACTGGGAACGGACTCCGTGCGACTCTTTGGTGATTGACGCGGGTTTGCAGCTGCTGAGGTGCGACACTAAGGACATATTCGAGCGAAAATGGAGCCAGGCCGTGAAGAACGGCAGCCTTGAGAAATGCCTTCTGCAAAGCCCGGAACAGTACTTAGGCGTCGATTACTTGCTAGGCTTGAATCATGGCATCTCCACGACAACTGGTCCCAAGCACAGCATCGCAAAGAGCTTTCTAGAAAAGCTGCGGGACATTTTCCAACACTGCAAGGGACAGTACAGTTTCACTCTCTCTTTTTTCACTACGGGAGACCCCACAAAGTTCGCCCCGGAGTCAGGACAGGAGTTCAGAGCCTTCATGGAGATGGCGCGGGGGCCAAACAAAGTGTTTAAGAATGTGCATGTACAGGTGGTGCAGGTTCCGAAGACGCGAAACAGCATGGAGAAAGTTTAAAAGATGCGGAGTGTGCTGTAGGGCATGTGGCGTCCAAAACAAGATCTCAGGCATGGGAGCGTGGGCTGGTATGGGATATGGGATCGTTTTTGTTGGTCGGTTGCTCAGGTTGCACTCAATGCCATGTCGCAGGAGTTCAGAAGCTCGTATGCGGATGCAGCCCCCTAGAAGTGGCTTTGGTGTTGGTTCTTTGCTCGGCGGTTCGATGGCCTGCAGAAGGCCACCAGCTTGTGCCCGGAACCTCACTGAGGTGCCAAACAACAAGTCCGTACTGTTTCCACGGCTGTGGTGGTGTGAGGATACCAATATCAAAGACGCCATCCGAAACGATTTGAAAGAGCTGAACATTGACCTAGAGGGGCTCCTGCCAGATTCCTTGCAGTTGCTCAACAGCCCAACAAGGGGTGCCACTGAAAGGGGGGAGAAGTGGGAAGAGCTGGTTGCCCTTTCTTGGAGATCTACCCTACGGAGGATCCACATTTGCGAGCTGTTTTGGAGCCGTTCGAAGTTTGCTGGAGTGATGGTGTGGAATATCCAAGCGGCCAAGGCAATGAAGCAACTGTCATGAGTCAGTGACGTTGGGAAGGCCATCAAGTCCAACCGGAATTTTGCAACGGCTTACCACGACCTTTTGATCCCTGTGAGATGCAAGGCAACTGGTAAGCTCGAGTTCATTGCTGCGCAATGTCGTTATGGAAAGAAAAAGGATGCAGGCAAGGAAAACTTTGCAGTGAGTCTGAAGGCTGGCAGTCCTTTACAAACGAGACATGGGCCAGACGTCAGGAGGAGAAGAAATACTCTTTCATGAGTTGCGAGACCATCATTGCGCAGCTGGATGTGCTGAAACTTTTGTGAGTGTACAAAAATCGCGCTAGCAGGTGGGAGCAGGGCGGACTTAAGGTCACAACAGGCTTCACATGTTCCATGGGTGTCAGGCTTGCATCCACAAACTGAATGGCCGTTTTGGGCGGGGTCCAGGGATCGCTCTAAGGTCGAGATTCGCAAAGTCGTGTTTGGGCTAAAACTTCTCTCCACAAGCTTAGGCATGTTGCTTCCGTCAAGTATGCTCAAGAAGGTCAGCGGCCCGAATCGCTTCTGGGCCGCCTGGGCCCCAGGAAGTCGTCCAGCTGCCTCACAGCAGCTGGCCTGCCGCGCCTCGTCAGCCGCGCCGCCGCGTTGCCACTGCCCTGCGGCGCCGGCAGGGCCAGCTTCAGCAGGGTCTCCCGGCCCTCCGTGCTTTGGACGGTCATGGAGTCCACGGCCGCCAGCCTTTGCACGTCGCCGTACTGGGGATTGAAGCTCCTCGCCGCGTTGGTGGGCGCCCCGAAACGCCCCCGCGTCCTCTATGGCCTTCATGCGCCGGTTCGTCAAGTCCTTGTTGTGCTGGAACCTGTCGGCGTTGTCTTGCAGCACCCTGAACTCAGTGGCCGGCTGTTTCTCGACGTCCTCCGGGGCGCCGTGCGCCGTCTCGTGGGGGCGCGCGTTGTAGGCCGACGCGGCCTGCTTGAAGTGGTCGCTCCACTGGCCGCCTCTGCGGGCCACCCTGGTAGCCAGGTCCTTCTTGAGGGTCTGGATGCCCCAGCACGGCCGTGGCGTTGCGATCCTCGGGGCGCTTCGTTCGGTGCACGGCTTCCGCGGGCAGCTCCCGGTCCAGCGTGGCGAACTCGTTGCCCAGGTCTGTCGTGACCACGAAGTTCTTGTCGTCCCCCGTCAGCTCCTGCGTGGCACGCTTGGTGGCCCGGCCGACCGTCTCTGCGTTCTTGTTCTGCAGAGGTTCCACGGCAGCCTCCCGGGTGAAGACGTCCATGACCACCAGGCCGTACCTGGTCTTCCCCGCGTGTTCTGGCTGAAGTCGATGAGGTCGGCCTGCAGCCGGTCGTTCGGGCCCTCGGCAGCAGACTTGCCCAGCGCACGTGGCAGGTGCAGGCGCACCTGCCGGCCCACGTCGGCCTTCCGCGCCTCGAAGGCCATGGCCTGCGTCACGTCGAGGTCACGCTGCCTTGCGAGTCGGTACAGCTTCCGGGGTCCCGCACGTTGAAGTCGTCGGCCAGATCTCTCAGCGCCTCCATGTTTACTTGTTCTTCGGCCCCCGCTGGGCCTGCCAGGCTTCCACCTCGTCCAGCCTGGCCTGGAAGCCCTTGCACACCCCCCAGAGCACGCTGGTGAGGTGCGAGTAGTCGAGGCTGACCATCTCGGTGCCGTCGCCACCGGGCGGTGCCCGTCAGGTTCTTCCACTTCGTGAAGTCGTTCGAGGCGAAGCCCAGCCTCAGGTCTCCGTTCGGAGGCCAGCGCTGCGGCGGACACGACGCCCAGGAGAGCGTTGGCCACCTTGGTGTCGACCTCCAGCGGTGATCCTCGCAGCGATGTGGAGGGAGTGCTGGTCCACCACCGTCTTGAGGCCGTAGTTGGCGGCACCGTGGCGTTGTTGGCCGAGGCAATGGAGCCGTTCATGGCTGCCGTGGTGCTGTAGTTCGGCAGCTTCAGGTCCACGCCGTCGGGGGTGCTCTTCGTGGCCACCACGCCCTCCAGCGCGTCGAAGGCCGACGGGTCGGCCTTGTTTGAGAGACCCGTGGTCAGCGAGCTCTGCAGCGCTGCGATGCTGCTTCCGTGCGCGGCCACCTGCCCGTCCGTGGTGGCCAGGGCCGCTGCCGTGGGCAGGGGCGCAATGGCCGGCGCCAGTGCGCTGCTGTCCAGCTTCGAGGCCAGCTCTGCGGTGACCCGGTCGTCCAGGGACTGGATGGCGGCTGCGTTGTTGCCGGAGGCTGCCGTGTTCACTGCCAGGTCTGCCACTTGTGCGTAGGGCGTCAGAGCGAGGGCCAGCTGTTTTGCGGTGACGTGCGTGCCGTCTGTTACCTCTCCGTTGTCCAGGACCTCCGGGATGTTGCCGGTGACAGGTCCTTTAAATGGCAGGCGTGCAGCTGAAGTATATGGGCAGTAAGTCGTGGCTGGCTCCACACCTGGACTTCTTCGGTTCCGGAAAGCTGGAGTGCTACCTTGCCCGGCGGCGCCCGGGCCTGGAGGTGCGTGGCGTGTGGCCAGCGCAGACAGTCCTGTAGTCAGCGCAGGATTGACGGCGGGGAGTAATATGGCCTATGGCTAGAAAAAGCACGCGTTCGGCGCACGATGGCGTTTTTTGGCAAGGTCGGAATCTTGGAACTCCGACCATGGCCAAAAATGTGTCCTTTTGATGGCCCGGCGATAACTTTTTGCTTGTTTTTTGCAGCGTATGGCACGCATGTGGCACGCATGTCGCACGCATGTCGCACGCGTGTGGCACGCATGTGGCATGTGCGTGTTGCTATGCGCTTTGTTGGCGCGCCGCAGTTGCACCAACAACATGATGCGCCCCAGTTGCGTTCATGCCGACTACATGTTTATTCGATGCGCCGCAGATGCATCGAACATCATGTTCAGTCGTCTAGCCGGGTCCCCGGTGACCTTGGCTTGGACTCAAGACGCATGCTTTGTGCTTGCAGGCACCCAGCATAGCTTTCGATGACTTGCCGCGCGCGGGCCTCAATGCCACACAACGCACTGCAGTTGCGTTCGTGTTGCGTGTCCTCTTATTGCGCACCGCAGTCGCACTTTGAGGCATGCTCTCCCATCGGTGCCAGGTCAGGTGACCTGGTCCCAGGCACTGAGCCCGCAGGCTGCATGTGAAACCCAATGCCGCGTCGCATTTCCATGCATTTTGGTGGCCATGCGCACCTCAGGCCGCAGCGTGTACTGAGCTCTTTTTTCTTAGCGTGTGCCCCAGTCCCCACTGCTTCGCTTCGTGACCGCATTGCCAAAGCCAAAGGTGCATCAGATCAATCAGGACGTCACGGACAGTGGTCTTCTCACGCAGTAAACTCAGTCAGACTCCGGCGTACTACTTGCGCCCAGTGTGCAAACACATCACCCGCCGGTCATTTGCATGCTTGTCTTTGCCTCCCCTAGACCAGCGGCACGCATCGCTCTGCATCACACCCTGCCATGGAGCATGAAGAGATTCTGGACGCAATGCGCAACACTATTGCTCGGAGTTAGAAATATTCCTTGAAGACCTGTACCTCCTCTTTCTCAGCATGCGTTTCTGGATCCGCATCGTGGCCTTCTGCATGATCGTCATCACATTGATCGCACACATGAACTGCCTCCAAACCCTGCATGCCCTTTTCGAAATCAGCGGTTGGCTTCCCACCAGCATTTGGTGCATTCATTGCGAGGCAATGCGCACGAGGCAAGCTGAGATGGCGAGCGCGCGGGCTGTAGCAGCAAATGGCTGCAAAGGCAAGAGAAGTCGCCGTGTTCCAGGCGTGCGCGCAACGCAAGGTGATGCAAACATCCACAATGGATACAACGCAAGGGTGTAATGTGGCAAAGGGCGGCGATGCGGTCGTTCCCACTGCGTAGGGGCCTGGGCCGCTCGACGCGTCAAAGTCACAGAAACGGTTGTGCAACGCAGTGGCAAACAAGGAATGCAACCGCAAAGAATTATCTCCCTTTTCCCACAAAACTGCAGCAGGTGCAACGCATGCTTGCGATTAAGTCCCTGGATTGGAACCTTTTGCACTACTGTCAGGGCAGTCGGGCACCACGCACACATGCGCCAATTTGCATGCTTTGGCGGTGCAAATATAGGATTGAAATTTGAAGCAGTACGGGGCACTGCGATGCATAGAGGTACGCGCCAAACCTGGAGGGCTGGAAGCAGCGAACCCTGGCTCACATGGAGCAGGCGTGCAATGCGTCCATTCCTCTGCCAGGTCTGCCAGTTCATGGCGTGTGCAAGAAATGTGCAGTGGAAGCACGCTGATGCTCTCGACCAATGCAACGCTGAGCGGATGACCAGTGCGATGTCCTCCACGCCCAGACACGACTCCATTCACGTAGGAAAGGCAAACTGGGTTTCATGTATGCGTGCGTGCTATGCTCAGAGCGAAACTTGGCATTTGCCAGCAAAGCTGAGAAGGGCTGGATGATAGCCAGGTACTTCCGGGCATGCGGTAACCTGCCAGGCTTCTTCTGCGATTGTCCAGCATGCCATCCACGTTGATCTGCGGATCTATGCGGATGTAGTCGATGAAGTATGCGGACAGGGAGTGCATGCGTGCGATGCAATATGTGATACGCCCAAAATGCAAATGATATCGAGCAGCAGGAAATTGCACAGGTGCCCCACGCGACTCACGCATGCCAGGCGGTCATTGCGTTCTGGGTGGCGTATCCATTTACTAAGTAGGCGCGCAAAGCAGTCCTGTGCAGCTCGGGACAGCGAAGCATCGATGCGGTGCGACTGTTGAGGTGCTGTGGCCTCTAAGTCTTCGATGGCATCGAAGCATGCGTTGGCATCGGTTGCAAGGGACAGGCTGGCGCGGAGGTCCAAGCACAGTGGCCTTGCCTGACCAAAGAAGCACAGCGGTGCATCGCGTGTTTTGAAACCCTCGCCCAGCTTGCACTCATGCGCATAGCGTGGGCTGCCGAGGGACAAACGTGCAATAGCGTTTGCATTCCCACAGGAACAGACAACACAGCCTCCGAGGCTGGGGTGAACAAACACCACCGCCTGGCCCCTACAAATTTTCGTGCAATTTGTAGCAGCCTGGGCCCATGAGCATAAGTGCCGGGAGAGCATAATATCTGGGCAGACCAGCTTAGCAGAGGCAATGCTGCCGCCTTTAAGAATAAGCCGCAATCTAGAATGCGTTTCACACCGCATGATTTGACTTTGCATCCTCACGATGCTCCTTGGCGGCCAGTGCGCAGGGCAGGCTCGCAACCGCACTGAAGAGGGGGCGAGCGTGGGGCCAACCCTAAAGTGGGGGTATCCGCATGGGGATGCAGGTGCAGGGGATGGACACGCTTCCCTCCTGCATCCCCGAGCCTGGACTTCTGAGCAACGCCTAAGAAAAAAGGAGCGGAACGATTGGGTCGGTCGGGCTTGTGTTTCTTTTTATTGCTTGTTCCCTCTTGGCTTGAAGCAGTGAACAGGATTCTATCGCTTGGGGTTTCTATTTCCCCAGTGTGTTAATCCTGTTCGAATCTTCAGCCGCGTTGCCGTTTGTGCTTCAAGCCATTTTGAGGGACGGGGTTAGAGGGTTCGATCCTTCTTTCTTTTTTGAGCCCACCCACCCGCCCTATCAGAGTTCAGGTGAAAAACCTTGACGTACAAGGCTCGCAAGCCTTAATAGGACTTGCGTTCAATCCGCACATTGTGCCAGCATGCATATTCTGCTGAGTGTGGCTTTTTTGCCAGGACATTTGCGAGGACGCATTCCTCCGGCATCTGTTCCGGACTCAGTCCGGGAAGTGAGGACGCATCCCTCAGAATCTCTCACAAAAGCACGCTTTGCTTCGTGCGGGACTCAACGTTACAGGATCAGCCGTTGGTCCGCTTGCACGCATTGCTTCTTGACGTGCCACAATACCTCCAGTTTTGTTTCACACCCCTGGGTAACACACACTGTGAACAGGTTGAACACGTGTTGTTAACCTTGGGGGCCCGGGGTATCTGTGCAGGCTCCGCATGGGGATGCAGGTGAAGGGGATGGACACGCTTTGTCATCCCTCCTGCATCCCCGAGCCTGGACTTCTGAGCAACGCCTAAGAAAAAAGGAGCGGAACGATTGGGTCGGTCGGGCTTGTGTTTCTTTTTCTTGCTTGTTCCCTCTTGGCTTGAAGCAGTGAACAGGATTTTAACCCCTCTACAGAGAGAAAGAGGAGCGCGGTGTTGCCACAGATCCCAGCCTGGTCGCAGGAAGCGTGGCGCGCGTCATCCCCAAAATGGGCACAGGCATTTGACAAAAACATGAGCCTTCGGCAGGAATTGCCCCACCATCAGCACAGACACTCAAGCATTGCAGGAGCGAAAAAAATGGCCAGTCAGCCTTGCCAACCAGCTGGCCTTTAGTGAGGTCCCGCCTTTCCCTCGCGCCAGGCATGAGTTCTTTGGCAGACTGGGCCAGAGGGTTCGCGGGTTTTTAGGCCTTTTGTCGCTAAGGGTTGTCTTTCCCCGCTGCCATTTTCTGCTCCCAGCCTTAAACCCACGCTTTGGGACACGCCTGTCCCGGTTTCGTTTTGGAACTCGCTCTCACTGATGCGTTTGCTGGAACCGGCCTTCTGCATTAGGGACTTCCAGCTGCGCTTGGGGTTTTCTCTTTGGTAAATTGGTTTTCAGTGAAAGGCTGTAGAAAAGGCAAACCTCAAGCTTCAAGTGCTGCTGGGCAATGTGCGCGGTGAGTGCAGAAAGGCGGAGGAAGCTTGCAGCAGAACTTGGTGCAGAGGAGGACTCAGACAGGAATCCCGCATGAGGCATTTGGCATGAGACATGAGCAAGAGCAGACACACAGCAAGCAAAACGCGTTGTACAGACGTTAGAATGCTTGAGGGCGGGGGCCGATTTCATGGCCTCCCCTGTTTGCATGGCTCCGGGCAAGGCCACGGAGATGCTTATGTGGCCGAGGGCGTAGCCAGGCTTGACTTGACCAGCGTGTCTGCGAGTGTCGCCAAGAAACCAACGCATGTTCTCCACGTCCCGGCCTTGTTCAAGCGTTCCATTGCTCACGTCGCGTAAGCTCTGCAGGGGTCGCAAACTGGCCGGGTGTTTCGCTTCAGTTTCTGGTGATACGATGATGGATATTGGAACCTGCAGGGGACGCAGGTCTTCCACCGTTGATCGACACAAGTCCAGGGACTTGCTGTGCCTGGTCTCTGAAGCCTTGGTCTTACGGCCTTGTGTGCAAGTCTGTGTAAGGCAAGGGAGGAGATGGGTTCGATGGCGAGCGGTACAACACCTGCCTGGCCGAAATGTGCTTGGACGCGTGGCCTCTGCCTGTGCAGGGCGGCGCCTTCGGCTTGGACTTCTCTGGGATACTGTGTGCTTAAGCCGACACTTCGACTGGTGACGCCCACAGCTTGTTTCTCATCTGCTACGTATCGGCGCAGGCTGCGCTATGTGCATGCCGACCTTCTGAAACCCAGCCCCGAGTGAGGGACATCTCAAAAAGGGAATTGGATGCGACATTCCGCTGGGCACATCGGTCCCGCTCAGAGCCCAACATGGCATGCAGATGCTTGTGCGGGGCTCCACCGCCAACGTGGTGGCAGGAACTGGCTCAGACCTGCGTGGTTCGCAAAGTCCGAGACTTGCCAACAGGCCTGGCCTGTCACACCAACATGCTGCGAGCCCCAAATTTTGGACAGCGCAATCCATTTCGCACCACGAAATGAAACCATGGTTGAAACCATTGTTTGCTGGTATGTACAGGGGAATCGATTCCTTGCAGGGTCTGTTAGGTGGTGCGAAACGGATTTCGCAACCATCCACAGTAGTGTTTGCCAGCAGGTCATTGAGCCGCTTTGTCACAGGGTGCTATGTCTCTTCACAAAGGGCCCTGTTGCCGGCGTCTGAGTTTCAGCCAGCTCCTGACTACCCCAGCACCTTAAGAGAGATCTTCCCAACTTCGGCCTCCTGCTCCTCTTGGCCAATCAACCCGTTTGGTCCCATTTTTAAGAACCTTTGCTGATCTGGGAGCTGTTGATGTCACTTCGCGTTCCGCTTCCTCCCTCCTCCAAAGTGGCAGTTGCTTTCTCTCGCAGCGCGCTACACTTGTGCATTAGCTGCTAAACCAACATGACGATGCGTTTTCGTTAAATTTATTTTATTTTAATATATTTTCGATTGAGGCAACTTGGATCTCTGGTATCGGTCCTTGGTCCTTTGATTGCTCGGCAGGGTGTTCGAGGTACAGAATCCCTTGCTGGTTGCTCTAAGAAGGGGGGGGGAGAGAGAGCAGGAAACCATTCTTTTGGCGTGGGAAATTGTAGAGGAAACCTGGCTGATACTGGGGCACAGGAACTGGTTGCCGCACATTTTGACTGGCGACCGACCTGGTGGGATTTTGGCATGCCGCGGCCTCTCTTTTCGAGTAAAAAGTCGAGTGTGAAACATGAGGCACATTTCAGAGATCACAAGTCTCAAGCTGCTTGGGAACCAAACACTTCACCCCCCCAACTTCACAGCACCCGACTGGAGCACCGATTTGCCACGCCAGGTTTTTTTCCGAGGGTTTTGCCCCTCTGAGCGATCGCCATGGCGCTTGAGCCCCATGGCTACCCGCCGCCCTCTTACCCGCCACCCGATTACGGGTATGGGTCGGCCTATGGGGCGCCTGCTGCGGCCTACCCAGGGTATCCGCCGGAGTATGGCTACGCCTATGGGGCACCGCCCGCCTACCCCAGCCACTTGACGCGCAATGGGTAAGACTCGGACAGTATGATGGCCGGCTTTCCTGGTGGCCAAGCAAAGCCACAAATGAAAAGTGCCAACTTAAACACAACACATCCAAGTTTCCAAGTTGGTTCCCGAGGCTACGGCTACGGCGCCCCGCCTCCGGGCTACGGCCCGCCGCCGCCGGGCCCGGAGGGCTACGGCGCCCCGCCGCCAGGCTACGGGGCGCCGCCGCCGCCGGGCTACGGGGCGCCGCCGCCGCCGGGCTACGGGGCGCCGTATGGGGCTGCGGCCTCGTCTTCGGCGCCAGGCTACGGGGCGCTCGGCGGCCTAGAGCGAGTGCTCAGTGGCTCAATCCCCACGGGTTTCGGATGGGGAGGGCAGGTCGAAGTCGGGCATTGGGGCGGGTGCTCATTTGTGGGGGTAAGTTGCTTGATTTGTATCTTTTTTAGGGTGCCACCAACATGGCGGTTTTCTGGTAGGTTTCCCTTTGAAACCACAAAAAGAGACACCCCCACACCCACATTGGGGTGGGTACAGGGTAATCTTGCTCAATGGATCATTGCCACAGCTTGCCGTCCGCAACAACATTTTGTGGCACACGTCACCTCGTTTGAGCCAAGACTGGTACGTGCAAACAGCGGCGGCGCCGATTTTTCGTGGATCCGTTGGAACTGAAGGGGGTGGAAGAGCAGCCGGATGTCGACTGAGGTTAGAGAAGAACTCCTCCTACGCCTGAAGCTTGGGATTTGGCCAGCGCAGGCATGCGGTTTGGAATGATTTCAGCTGGAGTTTATTCCAGAGTTTTGCTTCGGAATCCCGGACAACCGTCTAGCTGCTGAGATGCTCAGTTTTGGGCCCCTTTTCAAAGACAATCTAAAAAATGAAACCACCATGGGACGACAGGTTTAATCCATGTTTCCATTTACCAGGGTTCCCGTTTTAAGTACATATTTTTGACCCACTGCCATTTATGTATGTATATATATATCCTTAGGATGGTCCAGGGGTTTGGTGGTCATCCTTCAAAGGCGTGGAAGTCTTTTCTGAAACTCCTGCGAGATGAGAACAGCTGCAATTGCAGGCTTACCACCCCGAATTCGTTTTCCTTGCAGGTCGCAGACAGGTTAATCTATTCGCAGGTCAAAAGGATTCATGTCTCCTTTCCATCAAGCAGCTTTTTTTTTCTCCAGTTCTCAATGATTTTTTCTCCATGTTTCCTTCATTCCATGAACCACTTTTGTGATTCAGTGCGTCCCAGCGGTGTTCCGCGGTTGTTCCTTGCCCGTTTCTGGCGGGGTTTCCCCCCGCGGCTTTTGGTCCGGTCGATTGTTCGCAAAAGTCCGAGGCTCGTCGGGAGACCCGGGATACCCGGGATACCCGAGACCGGGACCGACAGCCGGAGCCCGAGGGAACCGGTTTTGGGGACGGGATTTTTATTCGAAGCCAGAGGTGGGATGGTCTTTTTCTTGGGGCCATTCCAACTCATTCTCTGCTGAGAACCAGCAAGTTTTGGAGGCCCCCATACTACTAAAGAGGGGCTCAAGAATCCGGACAACATTTTGACTGTGGGTCAAAGTTGGAGCTGCATTGTTTTGGCAAATCAGCGGGAAATGCACCAAAGATCAAATGTTTGCAGAGCAAGTGGCGGCTCGCAAGCCAGCGGTTTGAGTATTTCCTCAGCCATTATGAGGAAGATGTTTTCAGTTGCAGCCGAAACGGCTCCACTTTAAAGCAGTTTGCAAGCCTGCCGCAAGGGGGGGAGTTGTTGTTTGTGCCATGTGGGTTTGCCTCATGTCAGGTAACCCCTCATTGGCATTTGGATTTGGATTTGCACCGGCCCCTGGTTCTGGAGGGTAGGTGGGACCACGGATTCGGCTCCAAGCTGCAAACCACTTTGCTTGAGGGAAGCTGCTCATGGGGGCTGCAGAATTGCAAGGGGCTCGCTCGCACACCGCAGGTGGGCCCTTCACCTATATTGTTCGTTGCAGAAATGGAATCCTGATGTTTTGTGAGCCGGCCTCTTTGTGCGTGACCCCTATTGCGAGAAACCATGTTGGTTTGGGTCAGGTCAAATGGTGAGATGGGGCGTGCTGAGAGATCTCCGGGTTCAATTTGGGTTTGTGTCAAAATAAATAGATAGATAAACAAATAAATAAACCAACTAATAAATAAGTAATAATAATAGCTAATTTGCAAAATAAGAGAAAGTCCACATTTCCCTTTGACCACCAGGCTACGCTCTTAGCCAACTTCCGAGTGATTGGCGGTCCGTAGGCGCAAACAAGCGCCTGGCCGCATAGAGCCAGGCGGGAGGTGGGGTTTTGGGGGGGGGTCGCCGTGACGGACCCCCTGGAACCCCAGCTTTGGGGCTAGGGCCACTTTTTTTTGGAGACAACCCCCCCCCCAATAAGGGTTCCACGGGGAGGGTGGGGAAACCAAAAAGAAGCTGGGCGTGTACTTTCACCGAGAAGCATCTCCAATGCATACGCCTGGACAAAATTTGTTTGTGCTTGGCCAGTTGCTTGGGGATTTGCTTCACGACATGGATGTCCAAACATGATCCCTGCTTGGATTACAGCTCTCTGTTCCACGGTCCTCGGCTCACCTGAGCGGGCTCTCCTTAAAAGATGAGATCCATCCCCCAAGTTAGGAAAAGTTACCCATGGGTTCGCTCATTGGGCCCTGAATGGGATATTTTGGACCTTGCGGTTTAGGGGGGCTGCTGCCATTTTCGTACGCACTCCACGAACTTTTGCTACGGAACTTCACGCCTGCCACGGCTCAGCGTTTCGACTGCGAAGCGACTGGTGAAAAGTGGAGCGGAGTGGCAGTGCTTTTGGTTTTGGGCAGACGCCTTGATTCTATGATGCCGTTTTGTGTGCGTCACCAAGTAAAACTGGGGAGCCCAACCGTCCAAAGCGGGTTCAGAAGCAAGGGCCTGGGGATCACCAATTATTGGTGTCCTGTCGAGTGCCGAACCCCAGAGTTTGACTTGCGGGTTTTGAACCACGAGCGGACATTTGTGGTGTAATCCCAGCGTGAAAGACCAAGGAAAGGACCACCGGACAGGCAGACAGGGGGTTTGTCTCATAGGGCAACCCAGTGGGCAGTTTTCCGAGTCTTTGAATTCAACAGAAGCAAGGGAAATCAAAAGCAGCACCAACTCCAAATCAGGAACCACACCCGCAAGTTTGACCCAGGAAAAACAAGCCTTGAGCAATCAAACTAGTTTTTTTTTTTTTGGTGGTTGTTGTGTAGGCGTGAAGATAGGGACACTTTTTGTTTCCTCTTGGTTGAGTCGCCCCCCTTATATGCCCACGTACTCCCCAGTTTTTAACATGGAGCCCCAAGCACCGTGCTGGTTAGAGGAAGCAACCCCTTCGTGGGACTCCTTCTTTTCTAGGGGACACTTCCATTTCCGTTCCATCCGGATCTTTCCAACCAGCAGAACCCCAGTAGACACAGCGATCGGTTTTTGAAAAGAAGGATGGTTGAGCAGAGTGGAATCGGACTCAACCCCTAGATCTTTGGGTTCCCTGATTTTCGCGCCTTCTGCTTTCGTGGGCGTGGGTTCAACCGCGTTGGTCCAGGCGAGAGGAGGAAGGGCAAGGCCGGCAGCGAGTGATTCGAGTGTGGGCGGGGTTCTTGTTTTATCCTCCCTCCCACCACATACAGTTGACGGTTGCGAAATCCATCGCGAAATCCACGAAATGAGACCACAATTGAAACCCTTAGTTGTCGGTATTTGCAGGGAATCATAGCTGGTGCAGGATTTCGGCCATTCACAAAGAAGCAACTGTGGGAGGGTACCTGGAAGATCGATTTTGGCTCGAAGCGACCACGTCCCTGTCAGTTGCGAAGTTAGTGGAAGGGAGGCACTCCTTTTGTTTTGAAACACTTCATTTTTGAGCTGGCACGCTTTTCGTGGTGAGAGGGGTAAGAAGACAGCGACCCTGCCAGAGACGATAATGTCACTCCTTAGATTCCCGGACCTTAAACTTTTTGGGAAGCCAGCTTTGGTGAGCGACAAGCTTGTTCTTTTGCGGCCCAACTCAGGGACTAAGTAACGAAACTTTGAGGCTCTTATCCCAAGACCTGGGCTGCCGGATCTTCTCCCAGCCGCCCAAGTAGTTTGCTGGGAAGAGTCGGACAGTCGCCCAAGCAGGCCGATGGCCCAAGAGTTGGAATCATATGTGTCTCAAATGGGGGTTCCCTTTTTTCTAGGAGTCGGAGCCTGCAGAATGGATTTAGGTTTGGCTTTTTGGTCTCCCTTGAAGCCAACCCCCTTCGAAAGGGGTAGAAAACTCCAAGAATTGACGGGCCAACAAATCATCGGCGCTTTTGTTCATGGGAATGTCTCGTGGAAAAGCATTCGCCAACCCCCCATGTTTTTTTGTCATAGATTTTGTCTCCATGGTAAGTACCCTCCGTTTTGGGGTAGAGGGTTGACCTCCTCCCATGTTTTTTTCTTCTTCATAGTTTTTATTTTTTGGGTAAGTACCCTGCTTTTGTTAGTAGAGGGTTGACATGATACCAACGAAATCGGGTGGGAGGGCGTATGCCATTAGGAGTCCTTTGTCCAGAATCCCTTTTTGGGGTTGAGACGATTTCTCTGCCAACCTCTTTTCAGGGTCTCTTGACCACACAAATAACAAAATATAGGAACCCTGTCATATGGGTGTCTTTTTATTCGGAATACCCGAATTGGTGCTTTCCCCTTCTGTTTCCCTTCAAAACCTAGCAAAAAGAGGGTACCTCAATGGAGATTGGAACCCTTCAGATGCTCTTCCTTTGACCCAACCCAAACCCAAGCTGAAAAGGCTGGGCAGCCTCACACCCATTTATGCCATGGACATTTTTTGACGGATGGTGGATCTTGGGAGAGACTTGGTTGAAGCACGGCGGTTTCTCAGACTAGAAGCCTTTCAGCTGAGTTTTTTTAAGGGAACTCAAAGAGGCCGAGCCAGCTTCGAGGGGGATGCGTTTCGCCTCAAGACAACCAATCAAGCTTCGACTTTGAAGTCTCACAGGGCCCAGTCGCCAGTGCATGCGGAAATTCCCCGACATGGTAGACAGGTTGAGACGATTGCGGCCATACCAGCAAAACCGCGAGTCAGAAAGTTCGGGTCAGAAAGTTCGGGATGGGAAAACGGTTTGGCTCAGGAAGCCCTCAAACCCCACGAAAGGGTAGCCCCAAAATTCCAGACGCGCCACCAAAAATTCATGGCTTTCCGCTCGCCAGGAAGGCGGAAAGAAAGGCCGGCGGGCTGGCGGGATGGACGATTTGGCTTTTGCGATGAACCCGGATGAACAAGTTGTTCTAGCACTTAGAAAGCCAATGTTGACCCCGGATTAATACACCCCTGTTTATTAATATGGGGGTCTTTCTGGTTTTAGTGGGGATTCATTACTCTTGGAGGATGGCTGTGGTTGTCAAAACTCAGGAAACCCCTGGTGAACATCAAAATAGGTGGTACATGGAACTTTAATCCGCCCCAAAATGGGATCGCCATAGCTTGTGACAACCACGACACTTAGAAAGCTATGTGCTGGGATCCTCCAAGCCCAAGAAGGGAAGGTTGTTTCAGTCTCGGGTGGAACCTCCTCGTGAGGGTTTTCTCGAGCCCCAAAAAGGGCGGGGTGGGGAAATTTTCGCGGAAAGTCACCGAAGAGGTGGTTCCCTTCCAGCCCGGCAGGTTTTCGGGATCAGCCAGCAGCGCTTTTCGAGTTTGCGACATGTTGGCAACCCTGCGACATGGGTATGGGTGAAAATTAAATCACCAGGGATTGGACCGCAGGTTTTAGCCCATGTTTCCATTTGCCAGGGTTCTATATTGAGTACCTATTTTTGACCCACACCAACATGATTGCGACCGATGTCACAGCGGTTCTTATAGGTGGGTAACCTGCTGGAAGCTGCATCGAATCAATGGGACCCATCGACGCTCCGCGCCCGTCTAGAGGGAAAGGGGGACCGCAAAGCGCTTCCTCATTTTGGTCTGGCTCGAGGCCAAGGGTACCCTTTTCAGGTTGCTTCAAAGGGGATTTTTTGGGTCCCGGTCGCCCGGCATCTCGCTGAAGTCACCTGTTGGATATGAGGCATCCCTTTTGGTTCATCCCCCAAAACTTCTCTTGATTCCCTATTTTAGGGTTCTTCCATTCCCCTTTTTGGAACCTCCAAAAGTGGCGATCGTTTCAATAGAAACCACCAGTCAATTGATCAACTTAAGGGGACCAGCAAGTAAAGTGGAATGGGATTTGCTTTTCTGGTCATTTGGTCCCCATTTCCCGACTTGGGGCTGACTGATTCACCCCGCAGCGGCAAAGGCAGAGGCAAAGGCAAGGGAAAGGACAGAGACAAGGAGAAGGGAGGCCGAGCGCGGGGAGGAGGGAAGTCCCCAAAATCAGCAGTAGCAGTGGCCGTCTTTTGTTGGAGTTGGTACTCTTTTCGGGGTTGGTAGGGAAACTAAAGGGACAACACATATTTTGTTGGGTTTTTTGATACATACCCAGTGTAGAGAGGATGGCATGGGGTGCACTCGCCAAATTGAGGATCTGGGCATGCCTTACCAAGGTCCGATGCCACATTGAATATTGACCGGTGGCTCGAATGGTTTTTTGGGACTTGCTTTTCTTCGGCGCTGTGTTGTGCCAGTCCAAAAAAGTTGGGGGTTGTTTGTTGAACTGATACAGGATCAGAAGCCAGACGCCATTTTGCGCAGAAGCCATGCGTGCGTGAGGATTTGGCCACGATTCATCCCTTCCTTCCTTCCTTCCTTCCTTCCTTCCTTCCTTCCTTCCTTCCTTCCTTCCTTCCTTCCTTCCTTCCTTCCTTCCTTCCTTCCTTCCTTCCTTCCTTCCTTCTTTTTCAAAAGAAGTCTATCCTTTCTCTTTTTTTTTTTCAGGAATTTGTACAGGCAGAGGGGTCCAGCCAACATCCACAGTGGAGACAACTCCGACCGGAGCCCTGCCTGGCCTGTGCAAGCGCGACGTGCGGCCTCGGACAGGAAATGAGAAGAAGCAAGAAGGAGGCGACGCCTTTTTCCAGCAGGGGGGCAGCATTGCGGCAGCGCTGCGGTGTAAAACTTTGCTTTGTTTTCTTTCTCCTTTTCCTGGTGACCCGAGCCCCAGAAAGTTCCTCGAACGACGCCAGGTCGTTTGAAAGCGCCGACATCTTTTGCGGAGCTTTGTGGTTGGAGTCGTCGGTTGAACCAGTTTTTTTTCATGGGTTGCCCAGGATTCCTGTCTCATGGAAATCCGTCGCTCTGAGAAAAGCAACGCCGCTGTTGACAGGTAAGTAGGTCATAACCATGGCGGCAAAGGGGACCAACCCCATGGTTATGACCTACTTAGCAAGTTGGCTGGACATCCAAGTTGGACATCCTGGTTCTAACTTGAGCAGCCGCGGTCGTCGCCTTACCACAGTTACTTACCTGACCTTGATTGAACATCCAGAGTTTTTTTTTGAGTTTTTGACGGGCCGCTCAAAGGCCTTTCGGCCTTTCGGACGCGAAGAACTGAACACCTTGCGGGGTGAGTCTAACCAGCTGAATTTCAGAGTTGCTTTCTCGGCGACAACACCACATACTGTGGATGGACAAAATCCATTTCGCACCAGTTGGCAACCATGGTTGAAACCACTGTTTGTTGGTATTTACAGGAGAATCGAATCCCTCCAGGGCCTCTGAACGGTGGTGCGAAACGGATTTCGTGCATCCGCAGTATGTTTGCCCTAGTTGCAGTTTGGGCCTCGGATTCATCATGATTTTCCATCATTCTTTGAAACAGGTTGGCTTTTTGGTGGTGGAGAGAGTGGGAGCTTTCCACAGGGGCAAGAGATCATCACTCTCGAGCACGGTTCAGGCCTCGAATCCATGAGGCCATGTTTTGGTCTGCGGGATGCGAGGCTTTGGCGAAATGCCGCAGACTTGGCATACAAAACCCCTAGGTCCCCCAGTTCCTTTTATGCAGGGTTGTGGGATCTCTCGGGGTTTCTCCAACCACTTCTGTGATACAAGGGAATCCCCCTTTCTATTCTCAAAATAGTCTTTGGGATTTGGAAAGGGGAGGGCAAGCCCCTACCAAAATAGACTGTAGAAAAAAGTTGGTACCCTGTTTCTAACCTCTCTGGAGGACCTATGGCCTTCCTTGTTCGGCTCGACATAGGCTGCTTTGAAGGGACACCAGGACGAGCATGGCTCCGCATTTCGAGACCCCGTTTGGTTTGTTAGGGAATCTCGAGTCCCATAAGGTCACGGATCGGAGTCTCAAGCGGCTTAGGCTGGGCTCTCAGGGTTTTTGAGAAATGAAATGATCCCTATCCCCGATTTGGTTTCCTTTCGGGCATCCCCAAAACTTCCCGAAAACCCAAGGTCTCAGTTCCCTCCCTATCGCTGCAAGACCAATCCACAACAAGGCATTTTTGCAGAAGGGGCTCAGTTTCGGGAAAGCCCACGTTCTCTCAACCCGTTCTTTGAGGGTCTTTTCTCGAAAATCACCGCTGAGTTCATGGACTTTCAACTTTTGGGCTTGAACCTGAACCTTCACGCAAACAAAAGGCCTTTCATAGACCTTTAATGTTGACCCCGGATTAATAAACCCCTGTTTATTCATATGGGGGTGTTCCCCTCCATAAGTGATGAATCCCCACTAAAACCGGGGACACCCCCATATTACTAAACAGGGGTTTATTAATCCGGGGTCAACATTACCCTGAACCTTCACCACGCTACGAAGCCTCCGCGTCCGGCCTCCCTCCCTGCAACTCTCCCCGGCGGCCTTTTATCGTCGTCGAGTCCGAGTCCGAGGCGAGGACGCCTCCGCGGTCTGGAGCCCAGAGGTCGAAGATAAGTGTTTTTTTTGTTTGCTTTTTTTTTTTTTAAAGGTCGCTTCGATTCTTTTTTTGGGATGGGGGTCCCCCAAGAAGCAAGTTAAACCAGCTTCCCTCTGATTGGTTCGGATTTGGATTGGATTTGGCTGAGTTGGTTCTTGTGGGGAAATAGGAGGGCTCCAGCCCTCCCCTCCCCATTTTTGGTGGGTCCCCCCATAAACACGACGCACCAAACATATGTCATTCTTTTCCGGAAAGCCTTTTTTTTTCTCTCGGAAAGAACCCTCCGGGTCTGAGGGTTCCCTGAGACAAGTTTGGCTTGTCTTTTCTTGATGTTTCCTTCGATGAACCTGTCAGGTTGCCTTGCATTGGTTTGGGATTTGAACGGGCCCGTGGTTCTTGTTGGGAATAGATGGGGAAAAAGTGTCCCCTCCGTTTTACCAACCACCGATTGGAAGGAAGCTGAGAACCTTCCGCGCGCAACTTCCGCAACAAGAAGTTTTTGGGACCTTTCATTGGCAGCTTGGGGTCATTCAAGCTCTTCCAGGTTCCGGGATGCATGCAAAATCCATGGCTGGTCGTCCCATAATACCTGAAAAAGATTGGATTCGGATCTTTTGCTTGGGGCAGAGCAACCCAATGTTTACCCCGTATTCATGAACTTTGATTGGGGGGTGTCCAATTCCTTTTAGTGGTTGGATTCAGACCACTTTTGGAGGGAACACCCCCCTAACAATGGGACGGGTTCTACTTAGATCCTGGGTCAACATGACCAGTTGTTCGGATCGAACGATGCGACTTCGCGAGGAGGGAGGTGCCGAAGGCGGAAAGGGCAAAGGCAGAGGGAAAGGCGCGAATAGGGGGCTCAGGATTTGCCGGGTGTTTGGGGGCCTTGAAGTTTCGCTTGGCTGAACGTGCTCCCAGCCAACGAAATTGGGTCGGTCACCCAAACGATTCCGAGCCATAAAATGGATGACCTTTGGTTTCCATGGTACTCGGGGGAGATGGATTCCACTGGTTTCAGATTACTTCCAGACATTTCCGTTTGTGAGATCCATTTTTGCGTATGTCCGAAAAGGACACTGTCAAAACCAGGGTAGGTAAAGTTTAGTAAAGGATAGCGCCACCTTTTGAGGGAAGCGCTGGTAACAACCCCCCGACTGGACGAAAGGATGAGCATGGTTCAAAGGGAGGGGGGAGGGGGGGGGAAGAAACATGTCTTTTTTTGGGTTCCATCATTCAGAGGAATGCGTGTTCTTGTCGTGTGCAGTCTTTTCTTCTTCTTCTTCTTCTTCTTGTGCTGTGTGGGGAGGGTTTGGTCACTCCGGCAAGGGCCCGAAAGGTTTTCATTGTCATCTTACGTTTAGACAAGAATCTCAGGTACAGGTACCGTCCACTTCGCGTATTTAGATCACTGAAACGTGTTTCTCCCCGTTGAGTGGGGCAATGACGTCCATTTGCCAGACGGAGCCGAAGTCAATATCCTCTTTTGCAGGTTCCCAATCAGCTTCCACTTTTCGGTTTGGAAGCTGCGGCAAGCTCGGCCCTTTTGGGATTTTGGGGCTTCCGTTCAAATGGCCATGGGTCAAAACCCCGGTTAGCCCCCAGTGAACATCCGATTCAATCCCCACTCAAATAGGTTCAAAAATGGGTGGAGAATTCACCTACCCCAAAATGGGATACCAAAACGGTTTTGACAACCACAGCCAAATGGCTATGAAGTCCAACGGTTGCAACACCTTCCAAATGCTTGGGCAAACAAGTCCTGAAGGATGTTCATTTGGGGTCACCTTAGCATCCCCCCGAATGTGCAAGTCCGGGGCGGACTTGGGTAAAAAACCGACATAGTCACTAGGTTATGACCATGGTGAGGACGAACCCCAGTTCCACCAGTTATAAGTAACCCCAGTTCCCAGTTCCACCAGTTCCACCAGTTCCACCAGTTCCACCAGTTCCACCAGTTCCACCATGGTTATGAGGTTCAACCCCGTTTGTTTCCTTTTCAAGCTTGCTAAGTTGGTTGAACAAGGTACTGTCGCGCCAGGAAAGGGCAAGGGCAAAGGCAAGAAGGGAAAGGCCTTTGCCTCAGAACTCCGCTGGGCTTTCTGAAAATCTGGGGGGGGGGGGAGGTCCTAAACAACAGTTGGTTTTTGTTTGGCTTGCCCATCCATCAAGAGGAGAAACCAACATCGAACCATAGACGACCTCAATCGGCGTGTAGGACCTTAGGATTCAGACCCCGGGGAAATCGAGCCCATGCGCTTGGGCGAGGCACATAGGTTCCTTGACCCAAGGATCCATGGGGTGTTTCTCAAATCTTGAGACGGATAAAATTTTTGAGGTGGGTTGTTGGTTTCCCTGTAAAACTCAGGGGTTTCCTATTTTGAGAAACACCCATGGCGCCAAGTTTTCACGAGCCTCTGCCCAGTTGTACCCTTCCAATCATGGGGAAGGGTATGGAGTCTGAGCTCGCATCCGTTCAAGTGTTTCCGATCCTCCCAAAAGGGATTCGGCCAGCCGCAAATCGGATCGGCCAGCCCTGAAGTGTCAGTCGTCTCAAAAGCCCCTGGTCGTCTTTCGTTCAGGCTCATTTGTGGACACACCCTCAGGATTCCTTGATTCAGGTTGGTGAAGTACAGTGTGCGGATGTGTTTGTACTGCTGTGCTGCCATGCAAAGGCGAAAGGAGAGGATCTGCCAAAGGGCACAGGATTGAGTAGCGCCCAAAGCCTGGTCCCAACGGCATCACAGTCTCAGTCTGGAGCAGAAGTTAATGCAATTATGCCCACCCTAAACTCACCCATTGACCCAAAGCCAACCCTCATCCTTATCCAACCCTAGCCCAGCTCATCCCCTGGTGGCATTTTTTTGCGCGTTTCCGTGGCTTTTGGATCCTAGACCCTAATCCCCTAAACCAACCCTAAGCCAATCCTAAACTCACTGTGACTAGTTCTCAACCCATCCCCCCCAACCCTAAGCCGCCCTGAGCCCACCCTGAACCAACCCTAACCGACCCTAAGCCAACAAACTTCCCAATCTAAACCCAACCTAAAACACTCCTAAACCCTCCTTGAAGTCATCCTGAACCAACCCTAAACCATCCCCTACATCCACACCAACCCAACATTGAACCCAGCATAGGCCGACTCTAAACCCAGGGTTAGCCTTGAACCACCCCGAAACCCTCCCAAGGAGTTGACGCAGTGAAGATGTTTTGCAGTCATATGTTGTTAATCAACATGCTCTTTTCCGCGGTGTGCCCTTGCGATTTGTGATTGTCGTCTATCGCCGTGCTAGGAAAACCAGGCGATACTCTGCATGGATTTCAGATCGGTGGGCGATCTGCAGACAAGCCGAAAACCTGCGAGCTGTTCGTTCCATTGATTGCGCGCTCGGCTTTCTTGACCAGCATCTTGTGAGTTTGAAAACCGATCCAGCTTCTGCTTGGGTTGCATCGCTTAACGACCCAGTATTCGCAGTAGTTCCCAGCAGAAGAAAGCCTTTTATGAACTGTCCTCGGGAGCTGTTAAATCTGCCTTGTCTCCCCCTTAAATCTGCCAATTTCACGCCCCCGCTCAACATGTTTCATCCAGTCTGGCAACCTGGCCTGTTTGGAGGCGTCAATCTTCCCTGGCTCCTTGTTTTCGTCAGCGTTGAATTCAGCGGGCTAACTGTGACGCGGTCCAACGCCCGGTTTCAGCTGGACCGGGGTTTCTCGAGAGGTCGCCACCAAGATTGCCTGGGGCGAGTGGCGGCCTTGGGAAAGGTTACACACAGAAAGCCTTTGATTGATTCATGCAGAAAGGGGTCGTGACCCCATTTTAGAAGGGGGCATGGCAGGTACTCCTGGAATGGAACCCCGGATGAAGCAGAGGCTGTTTTGTTTTAGTTGGGGGTCAGACCACTTTTGAAGGGGACAGCCCTCTATTAATAGGACTGGCTTGTTGAATCTGGGGTTAACGGGTGTGGGTCAAAAATAGGTGCTTAGAAGCGAGCCCTGGTAAATGGAAATTAAGGACTCAAACCTGCGGTCCAATTCCTGGTGGTTTCATTTTGACCCCGTTCCTTATATCGCCATGTTTACCAGCAATAACATGTTGCGTTTGTTCAAGGGGGTGCCTTTCAGGCCCATGTTTCTATGAATGGTCTGGGCAAATCTGAAGTCTAGGTGCCATCCCCCTAATGTACTCTTGGCAAAGAGTCATGGCACACATCGAAACTCAGTTGCCCAAAGCGAATGGAGCTTTCGAGCTTTTGGTTTCCGTTTCTTCCGGGGTTCCAAAATTTTTCGTCACCCGGTTCCAGGTTTCACTTTTGCTACGAGGCCACCGCTGGAGCCAAGATTTTTATTCAAAGCAACCTGGAGGTTTGATCTCGGGCCGGGGTGAGTTTTTTTTTGGTTTCGGGCGGCGTAGGGAGGACCCTGCTAGCACTGGAAACCAGGGTGATCTTTTTTGGGTGATGCGTCGGTGATCTTTTTTGGGTTGGTGTAGGGAAACCGAAAACGAACCACCGAAGCCGATGTGGGGGTCCGAGTCTTGGCCTTGGCAAAAAGACACGTGCCTAAGGGCCTAAGGAAGGGTCTTGGCACATGAATAGCCAACAAAGACAAACATTTGGTGTCCCGCACACCCTCAAGGCTTACTACATCCAACAGCCACCTTCTTTGCAAGGATTCGGACGCCCTAAAATGGACCCTCAGCTGGGTCCAAGTACCTCCATGGATTTAGAAGGTCCGCTCAGAGTCCAATGTCGTGCTTCAAGTATCCACACTTCCCTTGTTGTGTGTATATTACACTCACGTTAGAGTTTGCTCGAAAAGATCGAGCGCGCGCAGGACTTTCATCGCTCCAGATCTTGCAAAGCAGAGATGTGGGTGTGTCCAAGCACTCTTAGGGACAGAACGATTGGCCTTGGTTGTCGGCTTCATGTGTGCCTCATGTGCCCGGGGTTGGTAAAGGTGGTCAGCCTTTGAAGTAGGGAATGTAGGCAATGCAAAGGTTCCTGGCGGAGCCATGAATTTGGCCCAGAGTCGGGCCCCTGCTGGATGTTTGCGGCGAAATTCGTTCGCGCCAGCGTTTAGAAACCGGTGTTGGTGTCTGATTCGATTCCACTATATAAATTCCAACACGTCCTGGTTGTTTCCCCTTTTTTTTTTTTTTGCAAAGGGGTGGGAACGGATTCGTCCATCCACAGTGTGGGTATGTGGCTGCGGGTCAAAACCAATGGCACCATTTTGGGGCACTGGGGGTGCGGGCTTTTGACTCATGGCCATGTGTGTGTGTTGCACGGAACCGCCTCTGGACGATTTCGGAACTGCTTCCGAGGCCTTGCTTCGTGGGGCGACTTAGGAACTACAATGCGGAGAAGAAGGTGGGGGGGGGTTCTCAAAATGGGAATGTGCCGCCCCAAGCTGCTTGGTTGTGATGGAGGTCTAGTTGGGTGTGTCTTTTGGAGGGCGTCTCCTGGTTTTTGGGCAACACCAGGAGGAAAACCCACGACTTTGGAGGGTCTCCTCAAACGACGCACCCGTTTTGAGAAACTCCCAACAAGCTTTCCATGGATGTAAGGTTGTGCCCAGGCGTTTGGGGAGAACATTGGTCTGGTTTTCCTTGGCTTCCCCCCGCCAAAAAGACAACTCGTCATTGGGAGGGGTGGGGGGGTGGGGAACGGAAACGAGTTTTGTCCAATGTTTGGGAAACCCTTTGGTTTCCCCCCAAACAAAAACAACGCAAAAAGGGTTCCTTTCAAAATACGCACCCAACCGCTTTGAGCAACAAAATGGCTTTAGGCAAGGATAACTCTGCTGGTGGCGGATGCATTTGTCCATTGTTGGCGCCTGTTCGTGAGATGCAGTTTGTTTCCGACTTGCAAACATTTGGGACTTTTGACCATGGGTCATGCCACAGGTTACAGGCTGCCATCGGGCAGGGGCGCCCTTTGCCCGGGCTGCCCTTTGCATTTTGCTTCTTTGTCGAACGCAGGCCATATGTTCGGGCATCGGAACATCGATTGTCCCCCTGTTTTTTCCGACGGAGCTCCAAGCGTGGCAGCAAATGATGGGCACAAGTGGTTGCCCTTTGCGCCTTTCCTTCAAACCTTGCAGACCATGGCGATGTTCTTGCCTGCTCAGCAAACGGCGACAACTTTTTGCAGGGCTTCAAGGACACATCATTCGGAACCTACCACAACTTGGCCACTTTTGTAAAAGCAGCACCTACAAGTCGCTTCTTGGGGTGAGCTGCTTGGAGGTTCCTTCATTTGGGGTTCCCGGTATTCCCCTTTCTGATGATTGTCAACATCTTCTTTCGTCAATCTGAAGTGAGCTTTCTGTTGGATGTTTTCGGGCTGGATGTCTAGGACACCTGGCTGCTGTTTCTTACTTTCAGGCTTGGAGTGTAGGGGTTTCACCAGCATTGGGTTTGTATTTGAAGAAAAAAGAACACCCAATAACAGTTTAACTGCATACTTCATTTTGGTGGCAATGTACCCTCCCACTAACATGGAAGTGCACAGACCCCTGTAGAGAGACTACTTTCCTTTTGAGGGCCTTTTTGCACTTCCATGTTAGTTGGTAGGAGGGTACCCAACTTCGTTTCTGATTGGAATGGCCCCTTTGCTGTGCGGGGAACATGTCTGGCGGGACTTTCTTGAGTTGCTTCCCGGCTCCTCTTGCTTCAACCAACGTCAGGTAAGCAGGTTATAACCATGGTTATGAGGGACCAAGTTAGAACCATGGCATGACCTGCTTACTAAGTTGGTTGAACATCCAAGTTGGATGTGGGGTGGCCATCCTTTAATATGCATTTACAACAGCACAGGGTCAAACAAAAAGGTTGTCCCCTTTTCTCCCATGGTCAAAACCGAAAAAGGAAAGTTGGCCAAGTTGGCTTCATCCCATATGAACCAGGGCGAATGTAAATCCGAACCCAAGCCATCCGAACCCGGACGTGACCAGATGGCGTGAGTTGGTGTTGACCTATGCGAAGTCAGGCCGGCATCATCGCGTGTGCGGAGGCATATGCCATGTGCGGCGGGGCGGGCCCAGCACGGACGCAGTCGAAAAAGTCGCCGGGAGAACGGGTGTCCGAGCTCGGTCGAGTTCCCGAGTCGAGTCTCTTTTTTTTGGTTTGGTTTTGCCCAGGGGGAAGGCGGTTTTCAACCTCCAGCGCTTTCGGGTCAAAGGAGTTTTTGCTTCCTCGGTGGTGTGGTCGCGTTTTGGGGGGAAATGTAGAGGGAACCCTGAGCTTTCGCCTGGAAATGAGGCCTTGGGGGTGTTGGTAACCGACCCCCGTTCCGCGACGAGCGGCCAACCTTGTGTGGGACCTTCTCCCCGCTCTTTCGAAGGCCACAAGTGACCTTCCTTTTTTTTCAAAGGCTTATTATGTAGGTCCACACATGAACCCATGGCCGTTTTGGAGCCTGGTTTCACCTTGCCAAGACAGAGAGCCAATGACCTCAAAGCATTTGGACTTCTCGCGGGCACGCCATCGAAACGGGGGGGATGCTTAAAACATCCACCCGGGGGGGGACTTCCCGCTTTGCTTGGTTTGAATCAAAACCAAAGTGACATCAGCATCCATCTCGCAAGAGCCTCCCCTGGTCATTTGGCCATCTGTTGGTTGTTTGGGTTTGGGGATTTGAAGCCCTGGTTCTTGTTGGATGGAAGACGACTTGTGTGTTCAACGCCCGACTCGAAGCCTTTCGGCGCTTGAAGGAAGCCCCGCATCCTTGGAGTTTCTTTGTTAAGGAAAGGGTCGGGGGGCCGAGTCTGGGAAACAGAAACAGCAAAAGCTTTTCGCCGTCCGCCCTACTGAAGATCTGAACCAACAACCTAAAACCATGGTAACAGGAAGCAACCTATCCAGAGCTTGATTCTCCGTTCTCTTTCTCCGTTCTCTTTTCAACCATTCTTTCTTTTAAAACACCGAAGCCGCCGTTTGCCCTGGGACTGGAAAGAATGGGGAAGGTGGCACCAGAGCCGTGCAGCCCACCCGCAGCTTGGCACAGCCCTCCTGGGCGCAGCCTCGGCGCCTCTGATTGAGGCCAGGAGGTCTATGCCTATGGCTCGGTCCTGGAGACGGCCAAGGTTGGGGCGGGGGCTCCCAGCTGTTTTGTGCGAGGGATCCTTCGCTGAATTTCGGTCGTTCTTTTGGGGCTACCAAAAGAGGACAGGCAAACAAAAGCACCGATTTGTTTGGTCCGAAAACGGACATTTTCAAAGGACCAAAGGCTGGGCTCGAGAAAAGCTGGGCCCCCGTCCACTCCGCTCGGCCATAGACCTGCTCTTGGGAAGCTCGCAAAAAACATGTTTGCATGAACTATCATCGTTGAAAAGAATCGGGAATCAACCCCTTGAAACTCCACATGTTGTCAAGCCTGCAGCTCCTTTTCACCTCGGCACGCTGTCCTGGCCGTTTTCAAAGATCCGTTTCGTCGTTAGCGGCATGGCATGTTGAGGCGTGGTGAAACGCGGCGACAAGTTTGGGGAGTCAAAACACGAAAATGGCTGGGGGTCAAAAACCAATGGTACCATTGTGGGGTAGGTGCACCACCCATTTGAGTGTATTTTGGTGGGATTGGGATGTTCATTGGGGGTACGGGATTTTGACCCATGGCCGAATCGGTGGGTCGGAAATGGAATGCGTCTTCAAACTGGGCACAAAACCGCCTTGTTTGGTGCAATTAAAAGGGAAGCCTTCCAGAGACACCAAAAGGAAAGCAAGCTGCTGTTGGGCTGGGGGAGGGATATGTTTTGGCCAATCCACTCAGGAAGGGAGGATTCTTTCATGTCAGTCAGCCCGGATTTTAGTAGAATCACACAGATTCATAGCCCCGTGTGACCTTGAAAAGTGGTGAGGATCCGCTCCCAAACGGGACGTCCCCGATATGTGTCCCCTCCGTTGACCTTTGTTGAGACTCGTTTCTGTGATGCTTGAGTATGTCATATTTTTTTCGGGTCCCGTTCTTGGTACACAATCTTGTAAGGACAAATCAACGCAGAGCTCTTGTTCCGCGGATTTTATGGCCTCCTTCGTTCATTTCATTTGTGCTTCTCTCCGAAGAAGGTTTCCTCCGGGTCCCGGAATCGGACACATCGATCCTGGGGGGGCGCTTTTAGGTACTGAGTAGCTTTGGATTGGTCGGAATTGTCTTTGAGAGCTGGGCAGCGAAGTCCGGCCATTTGCTAAGCCAAAGAACGTATGGCGGTGGTGTTTTTGGTCGGTGAGTTCTTGCTTGGACATTGGGCAAACTGGATTTCCGTTGGGTTCTATTACCAGGGAGTTCTATCTATTTTGCCAAGAGGACGCCTATGTTTGAAGAATGAGGGAATGCACCCTTATAAACCATCCCTTGTAGATTCCTTTCAGGGGAACCCCGAGGTTCATTGCCTCATTCTCTGCCTATCGCGCCAAGTTTTTCTCTGAAGGCGACGTCTTGCATGTCGACCTGAGGTGGGAGACACCATGGTCTTCTTCATCCACTGGCCGGGCTCACGGATCGATGGGTCAAACCCAATCGTTGGTGGTTGGGATGGGCGGGGATTGGAACCCCTTGTTTTGTGGGCCAAATGGGGAAGCCACCCCAACAAACCTCAAAACCACCAATCAAAACGACGATATCGAGAGAAGCTGGCTTTTGGGGCTTGGGGGAGATGGGTTTGGAAATTCGGGGATTGGTTTGGCCCCCACAACACATCTGAAGTGCATCTTGCCCACGGCTTACTTCCCGCCGAGGGAGTGACCAAAACCTAGCGCCCTCCCTTTGGGCGGATCCTTTTTCGAGGGTCCAACCCGGTTTTCGGGTGGGATTTTTGGGACACCAAGCCGCATCCATTTTTGGGTCCCCGTATTTCGAGACAAACCAACATGCCCGTTGACCTCTCTTTTCTGAACGGACCAAGAAGGATCAACCTTGTTTTACCCCTTGCCCGAAAAGCAGAGACATATGCTTCAAAATGTTATGCTTGTTTTCTGGTGAAGGCATTCTTCCATCAACATCCCAAGGTGGATGATGGAGTCCTTGTTTTGGTGTAATGCAACCGTTGTGACAGGATTGTTGATCAAATTCCGATCCCGTAAAATGATTACAATACACAGCAGCGAGAAGACATACAAAGATAGGATCGCTACATGTCAAGACTCGACCGTAGCGTGTTTCAAGATCAGACCCCCCCCCCCAAGCAATTTCATGGAAGCTCCCACGCTAAGGAAGACTTAGTCCCACGAAGCGCCTTGGAGCTTCCGTGGAAGCCCCTGGGTACACAGGGGCCCGAGTTATGCCCCTGGTGATGTTAAACATTCCACGGGTGCACTTTCCTTATCGGGTTGATGTTTTTTATGAAAACTCTGACCAAAACGGAATCCACTGAACCATCTCCTATCTCGTGGTCTTATTTCCAGTTTCTCATCAATCGGGGTCATGTTTTCAGGGAAGCAGGTTCTTCCGATACATCCGAGAGCACGAATTGAGCCCTCTGCAGGTCTATGGCTGCATTGGACACCAACAGCCGGGCTTCTGTCTCCCTCTAACACAGACCCAAAAAGGGTGCCCTTAAAAACTACACACAAAATTGCTTGTTTGTTTGCTTGCTTGCTTGTTTGTTGGTTGGTTGCTTGGTTTGTTTGTTTGTTTGTTCCGTTTGTTTCTTTCGTTGTTCGTTTGTTTCGTTTCTCTGTCTGGTTTCGAGAGGGCAAAAGGTCAGCAAGCACTGGGCTTTTGGTCAAAAGCTGATTTTCGTCAAGGACCGAGATACACATCTGAGCTCATTGGGGTAAAAGCAGGGGGGGGTAATGTTGACCCAGGATCTAAGTAGAACCCGTCCCACTATTAGGGGGGTGTTCCCTCCCAAAGTGATGAATCCCCACTAAAAGGGGACACCCTCCTATCAAAATCAACCAGGGGTTTATTAATCCGGGGCTAGCATTAACCCCAAAATGGGCTGCCCTGGCAATGAAAACATGGATGATTCGAATTCAACCTGCAGTCCATTTCCTGGAAGGTTAGTTTTGATCCATACCCATTTGAGGTGGACACTGTGGTAAGAAATCGCCAGATAAGTGGTTTCCCTGGTGCTATGGAGCACGGCAGGCATCAGGCATCCCATTTGGAACATTGCAGAGACCCAGTGATTCCGGTTATTTGTCTAGTAGGTAACCAGGGGCTCAGCTCCTTTCAACCCAACAGGGGCAAGGCCCCTCTAGCCTGTTTGATGCCTTGGTACTCATGGAATGTCCAACTAGGAATTTGGACCCCTCAGAACGGTTGGATGTCCTTCTTGGTTTGGATGTGTTTTTGGTTAGGGGACGCCCCCAACACGGTGGTTTTCCTTTGGTTTCTCTTTAAGACCACAAATTGAGGGGCAACCTCAAAACACGAAACCTCAAAGAAAGACACCTCCCTCAACGCAAGAAACCTGAAAGAAGGAAACCTCAAAACAAGACACCTGAACAAATCTCAATCATAGAAACCTCACAACTAGACACCTCACAACTAGGCACCTCAACAATAGACACTGCAAAAAACAGAAACCTCAGCAATAGAAACCTCAAAAACAGAAACCTTACAAATAGACACCTCAGCTATAGGCGCCTCAAAAACAGAAACCTCAAACAGAGACACCTCAACAATGAACTCCTCAAAACAAGACACCTCTAACATAGACACCTCCAAAACAAGACACCTCAAAAATAAACATCTCAAGAATAGAACCCTCAAACATAGAGACCTCAAAAAGGACACCTCCAAAATCGAAGCCTCAAAAACAGACGCTTCAAACTAGACACCTCAACTAGAAGCCTCAAAACAAGACACTTCGAAAATAGACACCTCAATGCTCAAAACAAGACACCTCAAAAATAGACACCTCAACAATAAAAGCCTCAAAAAAAACAGCTTAAACGTAGAACCTCAAAAAATGTAAATTTCAGAACAAGAAGCATCCCTTTGCCTTTTCAACCAAACAACAACCCACAAAAGGACGAGCGTCGCCCTGAGGTCCAATTGGGGTCAGCCACAGGCGTCCTATGAGCAGGGTCCTCGGATGTTTTCGAGGTGTTCGTGGCCCTGGCGTCGCTTTGGCTGATGTTTAACGAGGGGCTTGGATGAACTGGGTGTTTGAACATTTTGGTGTCCCCTTAAACCAACCAAAAGGGGGTGCATCCAAGACAATCACCTGACCGTTGGTACCTCCCAGCCGTCGCCTGGAAGGAAAAGCGCAGTACGTGGGGCGTTTCACTTAAAACCGGATGCTTTGTTTCCTTTTCCCATTTCACTCCCCGAGTTGAACTTGAGTGTTTCACTTGTTTTGGTGGTTTGGGGACCATTTTGGAAAAAAGAACGAGTGCTTTTTCTTTTGCCCATCCACTATTTTTTGGTTTTACCTTCAGCTGCCAACCGGTTGTTTTAAACAAAGACACCCAGGTGTGCCAAGAAGCTCTTGTTCTGGTTTGCGGTGGACTCCTTTGATCCCGTATTTCCGGTCTTGCTGGCGTCGCTGGTTTGATGGCCGATGTGGAACGAGGGGCTCCGTTTGGACTTTTTGGTTTCCCAAATGAGAGACTGAACATGGGTTGCGAGTTTCAAGCGAGTCTCCTGGTGGATTGGTGGATGGCTGAACGGGGAAATGGGGATCCCGTTCGTTGGAAGTTGGTCTTGGAGGGGCGCTAGGCGCCAGGCAGTGACATTACATCTCGCCCTTGACTCAAATGACGAAGAACAGATTTGTTTGATTCCTTGGAGCTTGGCCCCACCGCAAATCCATTTCATTCAACCCTGTGGTTTTGTTGCCTTGGTTTGTGCTGGTTCTCAGCAGGGAATGAGGGAATGAACCCGAACAAAGGCATCTTGTATGGTTTCCTTTAGAGGGCGGGACGTCCTGGGGGCTTCGTTTTTTCCGGATTCCTGGGGGCTGCGTTTGTTTCCTCTGACTGGACTCGCTCCTTGTTTAATTCTTCTTGGTTTTAGTTGGAATTTAAGTTGAGCTTGATACATATATTAAGTAGAATTCATAAGATATAGCTTATAAGAGTTCCCGACATTGTTAAATACACAGAGTTTAAATGTGTACGGATTTGCAAAGACAATTCTATTGGAAAGGACATTTTGTGTAGCATCTAAATTTTGACAGAATGATCATTAGTTAGATTCTAATTATTCTTTTCACCATGTTTGGCTTTTGTTCTGATTAAATGCCATTCAATGTGAGATAGACATCCGGTAGGACTTGGACGATACATATATTACGTAGCCTTCATACGGAAAGACATTAGCGTTCCCGGACATGTTGAATACATGCTCCTGTGTAACATGTATGTTTTGAAGTATAATAACATTCAATTCTATTGATTGGAGTCTGTCCTTAGACATTTCAATTTGATTTCAGTCAGAAATTGAATAGACTTTGATAAAGCTGTTATTAAGTCATAAGGACACATAGTGTTGTTTTGTTTACCTGCCCCAGCACTATCATGGTCAGAAAACACCGTAAAACAGTGTTTTGTAGCGTTTTTTGTACTCAATTCACATCTCCACCAACAGCCGCTCTTTAAAATTCAGTTTGATTTTGAGTAGGATTTAATTGTGACTCAATAAGACAATACACGATCAGACTCCTACTGCGAGTTGCATCTTACATTTAGACTCTAGACGGAGATCCTTTCCCAATAGAACTTTATAATTGAATTCGAGTTTAGACATAATTTGACAAGGAATGAATCCAATCACAACTTCTTTATTAAACATAATTTGAACTAGAATGATTCTATTTACATGATAGTTCTAACCAACCCCAGGTCTCGAACCAGCAGATGAAGATGCCGGGCTTGTTTCTTTTGTTCTTCTTAGTTTTTTGGTTGTTTTTTGATAAACCAGGACTCTGACAAAGGCAGCCCCCATGGCGTCTCCTTCTGTTTCTTTGACGGAATCATTCGGTTCATTCCCAACCCCTGGATCACTCCCTACTGAGCAGCAGCCAGCATAGGTGTCCTTTATGGTTGTTTTGCTTAAAAGAAATAGAAGGCGATTCCTGGTTTACCTGGTGGTTCCATCATCTACCAGGGCCATCTATTCTCCAAAAAGGACACCTATGCCAGCCAGGTTTTTTTTTCCCCCCTTTCTCGCTCGGCGCATGTAGCGCCTGCGACTGGCCAAGGCTGCTGCGGATCCACTCGATGACCGGCATGGCCTTGAAAGGCGCGGGGGTAGTTTTGGGACACGGGATGTCCTTCCACACAGCC
>CAUJNA010000340.1:40000-175000 GCA_963377175.1 Effrenium voratum | reverse complement strand
GTTTGGGGCTTCCTTGCTGATTAGCTTCTGGCAGGAACTTTGTGGGATGGGTGCGATCTTTTTTTTCTCCCTATACAGCTCCATGTTTCCAAAAGCTTGATATGGCCATGGGTCAAAAGCCCGTAATCCCAGTGAACCTCCCAATCTCCACTAAAATAGACCAAAATGGGTGGTGCACCCCCCAAAATGGTACCATTGGTTTTGACAAGAGGAACATCTTTGAGAAACTAAGTGTTCTCGCTTGGTTGCTCCTTGTGGTCTTTGTTTTCAACTTTTTAACCTGTGAGCCTTTTGAACCAAGGCAAGCACATTGGCGCCAAACGCGCAAATCGCTCGATGTTTTTGTTGGGTCAAAGATCAAACCAGGGTGAGCTTCAACGTGAAGCTGAACCGCGACATGATGCGCGGCGCTTGAATCCGTCGAAGCGTCGCATGGAGGTCTCCGTGTCAATGAAGCCTTCCCTGGGTGTTTCTTTTTGTGGGAATGGGACCAAAATGGATTGCTTTTGGTGTTGGTTTTGGTTTTTGGGAATCGGACCTTTGGGTTTTTCTCTTTTTGGGATTTGTTCTTTTGGTTTTCGGAGAGAAAGCAACCAACCAAAAAGGGGTAGCCTCACAAAAAGACATAGCTTGGCTGCACGGTTTTCCTCTGTTTGGATGGCCTGCGAAACCTGTTCCAAATCACTCCTCAAGTGGTTCACCTTGGCAAGGGAAACCAACATGACCACCAGTTTTTGGGCTCCCCCTATATTGCCACATAGGGGTGGATGCGGGGAACACCAACAAACAGATGACATTCGCCACATGGGCAAAGGTTACTACCCATGGTTATTTGGGGGCCGAACGGAAGATTGATCAACCTCCACATCACCATTTTCGCGGTCAGTGCCCCAAAAGTTGAACTGGGTGTAACTCTGCCATGGGCAGTCCAAACAAATGGACCCCTGCGCAGTTTGTAGATTTTCATCAAGGGACTCCCATCATTTTGTGGGTCTGAGAGGTTCAAGCAAGGTGCGGCAAGGCAGGTCTTCCTTTGCTGATCGGATGTGCGGCTCGCTGAAACCGGGCACGCTTTGACATTAGTCGACACCGGGGATGCCATCTCGATATTGCAAGTACATCAACCACATCCCACAAAATCATTGCACGTTGCCAGTAGATTGCTCGGTGGCAAGCCCAGCCCTCCGGTTTCTTTGGTTTTCAGAGTTGTTTCTGGTTGGTTTAGTGATAGTTTCCGAGCAGATCAGATCTGAGGCCAGCCCAGAAAATCGGGGAAGGTTCCCTTACTGGCAATCCCATCCACCGTTGCTCTGAGAAGAACTCGACACAACGAACGGTGCAGAGGTTGAGAAAGTGTTGTTTTTCTCCTTTTCTTGCTCCTCGCTGCCTGAGTTCATGCACTTTGGTGACTTTTGGGGTTGGGTTTGGACCATTTTGGCGGTAAACAGAAAGCTTGGGCACTTTCTTTGGCCCATAGGAAGTGATGGGCCGTTTTCTTTTTGCCGGGAGAGTTCGTGGAGTTGGGCCCAGAAAGCCAAGCGAGTTGAGCAATTAAGATTCGTATCCACGAGAAATGATTTGGTTTCATCAGAGTTCACAAGCCCCATTCTACTACCCCAAGAAAGAACATGTGGGTGCGGCTCAAAATTAAACGATCGGAGGGGCAAACCGCAGGTCTTGGTTTCCATGTCTCCACTTGCCAGGGTTCCAGTTTGGTACCGTGTTTTTGGAGCCACAGCCATGTATCTCCAATTTTCTCTTCACTCATCATCGGTTGACCGTTACTTTGCGGAGAAATCCGCCTTTGACAAAAGCCCAACAGATGAGCTTTTGCTTGGCTCAATTCAAGGAGTAGCCTTGGGTTTAGTTCGACCGTGTTTGCTTTTGCGAGGCTACCCTTCTCACGTTGGAAGGGAAAAGCAAAAGGACCACGCAGATTTTGCCCCTTGTTTTGAGGAGTGGTTTTTGTTCTTCAAGGGTACCTTTGCTGGGCTGATGGATTTACAACGAAATCTGATTTTGGGGGTTCTTATTTGAAGACAAACCCATTCGGTTGGGGAAGAACAGGAAGACCGAAACCCATGTTTCGTGTTCTATGACACATACCCACTCGTGCGTCTGTCTTTTGTTTGGGGGTACCCTTTTCGGCGTTGTGTTAAAAAGGAAGCCGTTGCCATGTTTGGGTTCCCCCATTTTAAGACGCGCCCACTCGGGTGTTCACCCCACTTAGTAGGAAGAACATCCAAGGGCCCAAACATCAACCTTGTTTGTACCCATTTAGGAAAAATCGCCCGGAGGGAAACAATATATAACGGTGTTCTTCCATAAGACCCGCTGAGCGTCCAAAAAGCGTCCCCCTGGGCCTCGACTCGACTTGAATCGCGACGCGCTCGATTCGAGGCCCAACGTCACGGAGGTGGCGCTGGTGGACGAGGAGTGGCAGCCGACTCCGGGGGACCTCTCCGAGAGCAAGGAGCGGACGATGATTCGAACCGGGTTTCGATGCGATTCGGATTCGATGCCGTGGAATTTGTGGGCTGAATGGGCAAAATGCCCACTTTTCAGGGCGGATTCGAGTCGATTCGTTTCGGATTCGATGCCGTGGAACTTGCGGACTCCGCACTGGGTTTTTTTTTTTTTTTTTTTGAAGGGCGGAAAAATAAAAGGAAGCCAACTAGGGGAAACAAACACTTTTTTTTTTCCGTTTTTTTTTTTTTGGGGGGGGGGTCGGGCAGGTGTGTCAAAATAGGGATTGAAGTCTAGGTGGGCTTCAATTTTCCATCAGCCATGGGATTTAGCCCACATCCAAGTACCCGGTGACCTTGCTGGTTGCAGGTCGGTCGTTTTTTTTTTTGCGATCTGTTGGCATGTAGTTTTTGGTCCAGATCTTCGTTCATTCAGCACCAAGGGGGGGGCAAAAAAAAGGACGGAGAGAGACGCCGAACCAGCAGGTTGCGTTTTGATTCAGCCCAAACCTCTCGTGCGTCAGTGGCCCCGATGGCATGCCTAGGGCAACCCCTGCTAGGAAGCCTTCAGCTCGAACCTCCGGTGAGAAAAATGAACCAATCGGGGGGCGGTTGCAGTTGGGTTCGTGACAAAAGGGATTGTTTTGGAGGGTTGCTATTCTTCGGCCGGCGCGGAACTTTCGCCGCTTCAAAGGCGTCAGAACTCGCTTCGGATGAAGCCGGGTTGCGCTTGCAGCAAAGGGTAGCGTAGAAGGCAAACTACTATATTGGATGTGCCGGGAAGCTCCGAACGAGGGAACACTTGGCGTCTGAGGGTACCCGTTTCGGGGCTGGTAACCCCTACAATTGGTGGTTTGCATTCTCCGAACTCGGGATGCTCCGAAGGAGGGGCGCCACACTTAGCTTGTGCTTTTTGAGGTTACCCTAGAACTGGGGCCCCCAGTTCTTGTGCTTGAAACTGGGGGCAAACGTCGATTTGCTCCGGACCAAACCGAGCGTCTCGCGTCCGACGCCGTCCGAAGCCGCGACGAGGAGGCGGAGGACGTGCCGCCCTCCTGGGAATCCAGCCGGGGAGCCATCTCCGGTGTTTGGGGTTCGGGAAATGGGGTTGGGTTAGGGTGGGGGCAAAAGGGGAGGGGAGGCGGTGGGGTTTTTTGGGATTTGGGGTTGGGAAAACGGGTGGCGGTAGGGGGCAAAGGGGCAAAGGGCGGTGGGTGAGCCATTCGGAGGTCTTTTTTTGGAGGGCGGCCAGTTTTGAGAGTGGTTTTACGAGGGCGGCCAAGAGGAAAGCCCGCCAACATGGGGAGGGCCGTTTGTTTGAGTTCGGGATTCATTTCCACACATGAGATGTGGGAAGAGGAGAGTTTCAACCAGGTTGTTCTTGATTTCCGCCACTCATTTTGGCTCCCGACCTACTTAGAAAGCAACCTGTGATGCTGAAGACCCTTCAAGAAATCATCAAATCAGGGCAAGGCATATTGCTACGTTTGGCCTGAGACATATTGGCACAAGCTCATTGCCTTTGCTCCAGTGTGTGTAGTGCATGTATCGGCTTTCTGGGACTGTCCCACGCGCGAAAGTGGCCTTGACGAGAATAAGACCAGGGATATGTCTCCACAATCTGCCGACAGAATTCTTATGTGGAAGCGTGCTTTCTCATGTGACTACATTCTAGTTCCTTCCCAACGCAGCGTCTGAGCTTTGCTCTTGGAGGACTTGGCAAATGGCTGGCATCGTGCAAAAGGTCTTTCGGACAGGGAGTGTTGATTCTCTTGACACAGTTGAATTTTCTGCTCTTCGCTACGCACAGGGACCCAGTTGCAACCAGTGGATCCCCTTTAAACTCAAGCAACCAAAAAAAGGGGGCATCCTTTCTTTCCCGTGGAAATCCACTAGGCATCTGAAAAGATGATAGGCCATGTGCGATCAAATTCTGCATCCAATCGCAGTGGGAAGTTGGATCAAGCCTGTGTCGTAGAGCCCTTCCTCATGGGAAGCTCGGCGTCTCGCCCATCGCTCTCGTTTGCAAACCTCAACCATGTCGTGCGCTGTGATCGAGAGTCCGTGCTTGGGAATCCTTTCTTCATGGGTGAAGATGGCAAGGACGAAGCCCTGCGTGACGCAGTTTGCGATGCCTTTGCCGAGCTTTTGGCCGTGGTCCACGACTGGGATGCGGAGGCTTCAGCGCAACTACCAGTTCACGAGATCGGGCTGCGGTATGGGGTGCCTCTGGCTCCAAAGCGCAAAATGGCCACCGTGCAAGAGTTCCAGGCTGCCTTGCGCTCCCTCGCGTCGCGAGCTCGCGCGGGGGAGCAGCTCACTCTGCTCTGTTGGTGTCACCCTCGTCGATGCCATACACATGAGATCAGCGCCGTTCTGGAGCAGTGGTGAAGCTCATCTGGCCATGGGTCAAACTCCAAATCGTACCCCCAGTGAACATCCCAATCCCCACTGAAATGGACAAATGGGTGGTGAATTCACCTACCCCAAAATGGGATCCCATTGGTTTTGACCCACAGCCATTGGACGCTTGCTGCACCTTGTGCAACAACTGGCGCTGGAATGCTGTGCTGTATCTGCAAAGAAGTCCAATGCGTCGTGCGAAATCTTTCAGATGAGTGTCGAAAAGGGATGCAAACAGCACATGATTGTCTCGTGGTGCAAGGGATGGGTTCCGTTTGCTACCCGTGAATTGGTTCACGGGTTCTCAGGAAGTCTGGGTGTGGGCACCGCATATTGGAAGAGCATGGTAGTGATTTCCAAGCCAGGCGCAAGTTGATCGGACAACCCTCGAAAGACTTCCCATTGCGAGATCCACCTAGCAACCACCTGAGAAACCTCGGAATGATTTGACTCACCGTGTTCATACCAACCAACGGGTTCTGGTTTCAACGAAAGGCAAGCATCTTTTTTTGGCATCCGGGACCAACCCAGCTCAGAGATGGGGAATGTAATAGGGGAACTCTCTCTAAAATGGTGGCTGGACGTCCAAAGCGTCCGCAGTTTAAACAGAAGCAGAGGTGCATTTTGCTTGGATGTTAGGACTTTAACTTTTTGCCAACGAATGGGTTTTCCATTAAACCACTAAAAGTTATTCACGTTTAGCGGGGGAGCAGGATTCGCAACCGAGAAAAGCAGATCGGTTTCTTTTGGCTCAAGGTGCGCCGAGCCCTGTGTACATAGTCTGTTTCGCAGCCTGGCAACCAGCCCGACATGGAGGAGGCGGGACCTGCGTCTGGGAGAAGAGTGTTTGCGCAGGTGTGTCCTTTTCAGGCTAAGTTTGCTTACACATCCATGGATTTAGACATACTTAGACCATGTTCAAAGATTTCTTTGATTGAAGTGTAGAAGATGTTCAATCATGCAATGGACTGGCACATGTTGAAGCATATTAGTTCGGAGCATGTTTAAACATCTATTGGTTGGAACCTGTTCAACCATCCGATGAGTTGAACATGTTTCAACATCTATTGGTTTGGAACATGTTTAACCATCTATTGATTTGTAATATGTTGAATCATCTATTGGCTTGGAACATGTTTAAACATCTTTTGACTTGGACCATGTTTATGCATCTATTGGTTTTTAAGCATCTATTGCTTTGGAGCATGTTCAATCATGTATTAGTTTGGACCATGTTTAACCATATTGTTTTGGACCATGTTTAAACACGTATTGGTTTGGAACATTTCCACGCATCTCTTAGTTTGGACCGTTCAATCATCTATCGGTTTGAAACATGTTGAAGCACCTATCGGTTTGGAGCATGTTTCAGCATCTTTATTGGCTTGGAACATGTTTAAGCATATTGGTTTGGAACATGTTTCAGAGTCTATAAACCAGGTACAACATACATCTTAAGACTTTCACTCCTCAAAATCGTTTCCAGCTTTGAATGATTGATAAGGTGGACTGGACATAAGACAGCGGGGGAGTCTCGCTGGGGATCCTATTTCCTTGACCTGTCCAAACTCCTGTCTCAGAATCTGTAATACAATGGGTGTGGCTCAAGATTAAACAGGAGGGGCATTTTGGGACAGTTTGTTTGAGCCCCAGCCAAATGGCTGAAAGAAGATCCCAAGATTCCAAAGGCTTACGATTGGTTTGGGTCGCTCAGGCGCGGGAAAACACAACCGTCCCACCAAGTAACCGCCGGACGTCCTGACGTTCGGGACCCGGTCGCTTCAACGGGAAAATGGTCCAAACCAGGATCCCCCTTTTTGATCTTTTGGGTTTCCCGTTTTGGTGATTTAGTCCAGAACCAAAAGGTGATCTTTTATCTCCAGGTCCGCTGGACATCATGGGTGGGAGGGCGGAAGCTCTCTCCAAGTCTGCCTCGCCAAAAAAACAAAAAGCAGTTAACACAAATCAAAAAGAACACAACAACAATTAAACAAAAATCAAGCAACTAGAAAAAAAACAACTCTCTGCCTCGCAGGCACCGGCCCAGCTCTACATCGGGTCGGACACCGAGGACAGCGACATCGTCTCCGAAGCGTCTGACGCCACAGGCCTCGCGAGCGTGCTCGCTCGCTCGCTCGCTCGCTCGGATCTGGGAGCCGCGTTGGTTTGGCTTTGGCGAAAACGCCGGTGGGGGCAGTGGGGGGGGGGGATGCGTTGGATTTCTGGTGTTGGCTGCGGGAAGGAAGCCGTGTTTGGGATGATGGGGTTTGGGATGATCGGGTGTGATTGGAACTCAAAACAGGGGAATGATAGCACCGTGGTTGAACCGATCTCGTCAGGAATCGGTGGCCGAACAGGTGGTTTTCGAATTTGGTGGTTTTCGAACAGGGGGACTGGGTCCCTGAAAGCAAATGCAGGTTTTCTGTTTGGCACCAGTAGCCCTGGGAACCAACCTCGAAAATGGTACTCTCCACAAAGCACCATGCAAACTGCCTTTTTCAGGCCTTTCGGGGGACCAAGGGGCATCATTTGATCGCTTGCGTCGCATGCTTTTAGTGTGAAGAACCAAGGCAGGGCAAGGCAAGTTGAACAGGAAAGGAGCCAACCAACCCAACCAACCGACCAAGCAACCACGCAACCACGCAACCAAGCAACCAGCATCCAAGCAACCAAGCAACCAAGTCTGGTTTGCAGGTAAAACGAGCTTTTCATTTGGCTCTCGAACTGCGCCAGGTGACAGCTGGGCAGTTCTCAACCAGCCTGAGGACGAGGACGAGGACGAGGACGTGGGACGGTTCACAGGAATGTCTCAATGAGTTTTCCCCACAGGAGTGTTGAGGCGTGGTAAAACGCGGCGACAAATTTCGGGATTCAAAACACGAAAATGGCCCTGGGTCAAAACCAAGGGTACAATTTTGGGGTATTTGCACCACCCGTTTTCATCTATTTTATTGGGGATTGGGATGTTCACTGGGGGTACGGGATTTTGACCCGTGGCCAAATGGCTCTGGGCTAGGAACATGACAATGGCACTGTACTTTTGCAGGCTGGGAGGGGCCTCTTTTGGTTGAAAGTAAGGCCCATGTCAACCTTTACCATTTCAGAACTAAAGTCAGCTCGGGTAATGAGCTGCTCACACGAGTCCTCTTGGGGGTTTCCTCTGGTTGCCTCTGTTTTGGGCCGAAAAGGCTGAGCTCTGGGGACAAACACACCCACACGCCCTCAATGTTGACTTCGGAATCCGAAGGAGTAAAACACCGGAGTCTCCGATGTATCACCCACCCCGTCAATTACCATGGAACCCGACAGGGTGTTTTGGATTCCCGCTCGGGTCCCGAACGGAATGTTCCGGATGCATCCGAAGTTAACATGGCTTCGCTGTTCCTGGCAAGTTTTTTTTTTTTTTTTTGTGTTTTTGGTTCTGTTCATGTGTAGGTCGGGGGCTGCAACACACTTTATATTTTTGCTCCCACGCCAAGGGTTGAAGATGGACCTGAGCACATGAGCGTCGGAAGTCAGAGGATTGGGGTGCCGCTTGTGCGAGGAGATAGATGAGAGCGAGGAGAATGAGTCGGAAGAGACAGAGGGAGAGGCCTGCTTCTCGAAAGCTATCCCCGAATGAATGTGGTGTGTGTTTTTTCGAGGCTACCAATTTTGCAGGTTTAAATGGAACCAATATGCAAAACCGCCACAACATAGGGGGTCCCCAATTTTGACATCATGTGTATGGTTTCCTTGGGTGAATGGAAAGTCCTGTGACACGCTGCCCTCAACTGTTCACTTCAGGGTGGGGATCAAGCTGGTTGGATTGGAGAAACACTGGATTGGTTTGAGGATTTGAACCCTGCTTGTAGTAGATGGGAACCAATCTAAATCACCGATGAGAGGGACGCTCATTTTGGCATCCCCAGTTGGAGAGTAAGCGCTTCCTTTGCTTACCTACAATGCTGCTAAACGGAATCGCTGGCCGTGGAAAAAACATGTTGTAGGTTGTTCGAATTTACTTCTTGTGAGATTCAGCAACAAGCGTGGGCCTCTCCGGACCACACATTTTGCACAACTTCAACCTTTTTTGTGAGCAACCTGATTCCGGCTTCCTCTGGGACGTATGCCAAACTCGTCTTTAAAAAAGGGGGCAAGAGCTAAGAACCACCTCGTCAGCGCCATTTTCACGGCCCTTTTATTTATTGGAACCCTGTGGCTTGAAAGGGACACAAAAGGGAAACAAGCCCTCGAAAGGGACATGTTGACCCCAGACTCGTGCCTTGCAATTGCCAGTTTGGACAGCCTTGCGGCCGACATTGCTGCGCATGCCGGTTTGTGAGGCTACTCTTGAGGTTCTAATAGAAGGCAGTCTGGGCATTGTGGAGTCCAGTCTCATTCGGAGGCCAGGGCACCCAGTTAGAGAGGACCAGAAGGAAGACCCAACCGGAGGGTCTTGGGTTTGGGGTACTGTGCTGGTTTCATTGAACTTGCCGGGTCGACTACCCCGGGATCGGGTTCCAAAGTTGACGTCTGGAAGATTCGCTTTGGGCGCAAGACGCGGGGATCTCGCTTTTGTCTCAGAAGGCCATACCACGTGGTGTGTGTGTGTGTGTGTTTTTTCTCCTTTTTCTGGGCAGCTGGGTCTGTCGTTTTTGTAGGGCGGACCCCCCAAAATGGCGCAAAGGCTTTCCTATGAGATTCCCTTTCAGACCCACCAAAACGATACCAGCTCCAAAAAAGACAGGTCTATGTGGTTGTCGTTGTGTCTTTGTCAAGCACCTTTTGTCCAGGCAAAACAGCTCAATTAGAGGTTTTTCAGGAAACAGCCTTACACGAATCCCTCAGGTTACGGAAGAGGCATGTCTACCCAGCTTCCCTCGAAAAGGGTGGTTTGGACAGTTTGGAGGTGTGGGTGTCCCACTTTACCCAACAAGAACCAGGCTTCAAATCCAAAGCACCAACCAGGGCTTGCCTGATCTACCGCAAAAAAGAAAGAAAGAGTGCGCAAAGGAATCGATGTCCCGAACTCCGTTGTAGGGAAAAGAGACGCACCACGAGACTCGGCATCCTTTGCATGGGGATTTCTTCTGACTCAAGCATACTGTGGATGGGCAAAATCCTGCACCAGTTGGAAACCATGGGAAACCACTGTTTGTTGGTATTTACAGGGGAATCATCCCTCCAGGGCCTCGTAGGTGGTGCAGGATTCCGTCCATCCACAGTAGGTGCCTTTTTCTTTTTTATCGTTTGGAGTCGGTACCCTTTCTAGGGTTGCTTCAGGTACTCCTGAGTTTGTGGTTTGGATTTGAACCCCCTTTCTTTGTTCGGAGTCGGAACCCTACTAAGGGTTGTTTCAGGTAATCCTTAGTTGGTGCTTTGGATTGGCCCTGGTTCTTGTAGAGGGTAAACGGGAAACCGCGCCTGAACCCACCAAATCCAAACCACCAATTAGAGGAAAGCTGATTGTTTGAACAGGGAAGCCACTTGCGGCAAACTGAGCCACCATGCTTAAAGCATGGCCAAGCCTTTTGCGGACCTTTCTATCCATTCTGATATCCGCCATTTCGGGTCCCTAAACAAGCTTCGTGCCCAGATGGATAGTTGTGCGTCTTTCGCTCAACCCTTGAGTGGCAGGCTAAAAGGGAGACCGCCTGCCAGCTGTTTGTTTGTTTTTTTTTGTTGGGGGGCGGGGCGGGTTACCCATTTTGTTTTTCTCGGGTTACCCCACAGCGCCATGGGGCGAGAACCCCTTTGAGAGACCCCCCGTTTTCTTTTTTGAGCCAAGACTCGCTCTCTGGCGGAGGCCAGTGGGGAGGAGGATCTGCCGGAGCCAGGCCCGGAAACAAAAAGGGGCCCCTTGGCACAGGCCAAGAGCCAAAAGTTTGGTTTGTGGCTCCCCAGGTCTGGGCAGAGTTTTCTGGGGGCTCCTGGTTTCTTGCTTAGGTTTCCAGTCAGCTTTTTTTGGCTTTTGGTTGGTTTAGTGGTTGGGTTTCCGAATTTCACCCGCCGAGCATGGTTCACTTTAGCAGGGGATCAGTTTAGACAGCCCGGATTTGGGATGTTTCTCTCTACACCCAGGACTCTGGTCGAACATAGCGACTGCTTGTCCGAAAAGAAAGGTGACTGAAAAGGATGCGGAACCGAAGGATCGACCGAAGGTCCGGATACCGGACGAGTCATCGAGGCCATCTTTGCGGGCGACTCCCGCAACCAATTTCTGGGTGACCTCACTAGGCGCTCAGATGTAAGTGGCTGGGCTGCGCACGTTTTAGCCTTTGTTTCTATGTACCAAGGTGCCATGTTGGGGATATTGTTGGAGCAGACATATGAGATGAAGTCGATACAGAAGATATGACCTAAGACCAAAAACGAGGGATGGTAGTTCGGGACCGGGGTCCTCATATTTCCTATCTGAATTCGCTTGCTCTGGTGTTGCGTTGGCCATGGGCCATGGTCTCACTCAGTTTGTTTTCCTTTATTTTTTCTTCTTCTTTTTTTCTTTTGTTTTTTTTCTTCTCTCTCTCTCTCTCTCTCTTTGTTTGTCCGTCCGTCCGTCCGTCCGTCCGTCTGTCTCTCTGATTTGATTCCCCCTTCTCCAGCATCTATGGAGATCCCAGGGATCCTCCTGCTCAAGAAAACTCGGCTCAACGCTCCTTAGATCCCTGGCTTGTAGCGCCCAACCCTGGTTGGCGTTGAACAATTTTCAGAGGCATCCTTTCCACCAGACATTTTGGGCGTGTCTTAACATTTTCGATTACCCAACTTAGATATTTGGGCGCGTCGTACCATGTTCGATTACCCAAGGTAGGCGCGGACAATTCAGGGTTCAAGCAAGTAACCCTTGGTTGGGGTAAATGGGAAGCCACCCAACCCCATCAGCCACCGGGCTCGGGACGCTTAGTTGGGTATAATTTTAATAGGGAGCCACCTCAAGAGGGGTTGGGGGGGTATACGGTAGATCCCAAGCCACATGCTGTCCACCATTTCGGGTCCCCAATTCAATTCGTACCTATTACCGCGCCCCCATCTTGAAGGGACTGGGTTTTGTGTTGCCAACGTCGGAAGGGTAAGTCTACCTGTAGGGTCAGCAAAAGAAAATGGGACCGGGAGGGGAACTCGGGAACTCGCGTCAGGCTTCCTGAGGCAGGCCGACGCCCCCGGCCCTCCTGAGGCGAGACTGAGGGACGCGAGTGAGTCGGCACACGGGGCAGGTCGGCCCCATGGGTAACCCCTGAAGTTTGGCAGTTTGGAGTGCTTTCTGTTTGGAGTTTTGGCTCACCTTGCCTTTTGCTTTGGATTTGAACCCCCTGGTTCTTGTAGGCGGTAAATGGGAAAGCGCCCCATTCAGAGGAAAGCTGATTTTGGTCGGGTTTAAAGCGACGGTTTTCTTGGGGTTTGTTGGTTTTGAGACGCCCTCGGCGCAAGACAAACACAAAGACCCAAACGTAAGACTGACACAGAAGGACAGACATGAGACCGACGCAAGGCTAACATGAGGTTGAAGGGGAGGGTCGTCTACCAGGTGAACACTCAAAAACTGCTTTTGTGTCAAAATGGGGCGACCTCCCCCCCAACGAAATGGTTTTCTTTTCCAAACAACATGTTATAGATTGTAGGACCCCTTCCGGGCACCACTACGGGATATCGCGTCACAGTTGCTATTGGTGGTCAGGGAGACCCAAGGCAACTGTTTCTAAGAACAAAGCGCTTCCCTGTCTCCCCGGATGTCGTTTTTGGTCGATTCCTCCATCTGATTTCCGAGCCATTGAGCATCTTTCGTATCTTTCGACCGTCGGCGCTGCCCTAAGGAGTGGGAACCGCCTGCGTTTCCCTTCAACATCTCAAAAGGTGTGCACAGCCTATCTTAGACCACTCGCTTGAGTAGATTTGATTGGAAGGTTGTTGGTCTATGCAAGTCGATCAAAGATTGCTTTCCAGAACTTGGGACACTTTCATGGGATTCATCCGGGGCTGCCAGCATTTCCATGCCACCTGTACACCACGCCCGTTCTTTCGGCCCGTTCGAATCCGCCTAGCCAACTCGCAGATTGGGATGGAGCTGTGAACTCCAAGAAGTGGGCTTGCGTGTCCCCCCCCCCCTCCCTTTTCTTTTTTTCTTCTTCTTCTTCCACCGGAAGCCCCAGATTTGTCCAACCTTTTTTCTTCTTCTTTTCTCTTCTTTTCTTTTTCCGGAACATCCCTTTTGGGATTTTTTCAAGAGATGCCTTTTGGGGAGAACGCCCCATGTTTTGGGGGTCCGACTCCCTGAGAGGAACCCCGGTCTTTCGGAACAGTCAGCTTTTGGCTCCGCTTCGGGGTGCGGCTTGCACCCGTCAAGAAAAGCGGCTCCGTGTTCGGGTGCAAGCTTGGGGATGCCACCTGTTGTCTTTTTTGGAGGTTCTCAAAACGGACCCTCTTTGGACATGTGAAAGAGACACTCAAAGGAAAGCCAGGAGGTGGTTACAACCCCCCAGTCCTTCGAAGCTTTGCGCGAGGTGCCGCAAACCCGCCTCTTCCAGCAGAACCAGGAGAGGGTTTCTCAGAATGGTGCTCAAACCCCTTTTTTTTTTACGGCTTTACAGGGAAGCAACAAGGAAACCATCCAGTCTTAGGGTTCCCCTCAAAATGGTTTGAGAGACAAGCTCACTCCCCCAAATTGATTCTTGATGATTCAGTTCTGCCTTCAGCTACATCAAATTGATCAAAGCTAATGGGCTAGTTTGCAGATTATTTTTTGCTGGGAGACATGGTTTTCAATCCCCTTAGCGCGCCGTTTCGGGAGGTGGCTACTTTTTGATTGCTTGTTTCCGGGCTTGGGTTTGAATCGACATGGGAACCCAGATCATGAGAGTTCCCGATGGAACAAACAGCACTGTTACTGGACACGTGCCTTTTTGCAGGGGACCCCTACAACAGCTAGCTCTTCTTTTGTTTTCCCTTAACACCAGAAGAAACCAGGGGCAGCAACTCCAGAAGACGCGCCACCCACATGCAAAGGGACTCCTGCATCCGTTGGAAGCACTTCTTGGAAGCATGGACTACCCATAAAAGGTGCAAGCCGGTTTCCTTCCTGCCAACCCCTGGTTTCAAAAAAGGCTTCTAGCAAAAATGAGAGGCCATCCCGTCTTGGTGGCGGGGTGGTGGTGATAATCCTCGACCAGTACCTTTCAGGAGGTTCTCGAGCTTTGCCGCAGCCAGACGATCTTTCAATACGCGCCTCGGAGTTCAAGCACCGAGCCTTTTGGCCCTTAACGGCGTGTCGGGTTTTTGTAGGTTGGACCCTTGGACCCCCTCGAATGGTAGTTTTCCGGGTGGTTTTCCTACACGCACCACAAAAAGGGATGACACCAAGAAGGGGACGCCCAGTTGGTGGATCCTTAACCTTGACATGTTTTGCACAATGTGATTTTTCTCAGTCAACATGAGCTAACACTCTGTTGCACGTTGCACGGGAAACAATGCCATGGAACTTATTTGGGGAGATTAGTTCACGCGCCCACCGATCGATCCGCATCGCTTCTGGGCGCTCTCATTGCAAATTTCATTGGTGCTGGCAATGCTGGTCTTGGTCTCCACCCTGTCTCCATCCTGCTTGGAGGTTTGAGGTTATTACTTTTCTTCCGACAAATGAATGGTGCCCCATTCACCAAAGAGCACTTTCGCTTTGCAGGCCCTCTTTGAAGCGCGCAGTAGGCATAGGGGACGGGTTTGATATGATGGTTGTCCGTTGCAAGGGGCGAAAGAACGGCGTAGCATCAAGAAAGATACATTGGATTCCATTGACAGAGCGCATCCCAAACCAAACATGAGGCGGTAGAACCACAAGTTGCTTGAAATAAATGGGTTTGTCTCAAAATAGGGGATCTGATAGGTTGGTTTCCTTTCGGTGTCCCTTCAAAACCCAACCAAAAAGAAACGAGGGGGTTGCCCGTTGCCCCCCCAAAAGGATCACACACATGGGCAAGCGTATCTGATCCAACCCGGTCTGACAGACCATCGCCAGGCTTTTTTGCCATGAAACATGTCTGCTGGGTTTCCTTTTGGTTTTCCTCAAGAAACACCCCACAAACATAGCAGTCCTTCTGATGGGTTCGTCTGATTCGAGAAAAAAAATGGTTCAGCCGGGTTAGATTGCTTTCATCTCCATTTGCCCCATTTGCCAGGGAAACCCATCTATTTACCAAAGGGTCACCTATGCTCACACAGCTTGCCCTCGAACAAAGCGCCCAAGCCTGTCATGGCTTGGTTCAGAGTCCCCTTTGGGAAGCCTGGCGTGCGGCTCGCCGGTTTGCTGTGCTCCCTGAGAAGCCGCGTCTTCAATACCGGACCTGTTGCGGTTGGCATTCACTTTGGGAATAATTTTTACATTTTTTTCCCAACAGCTGAAAGCTTTGGGGTCTCAGCCCAGATAGGCTCCGGGGTGGTTCGGGGCGGCTCTAGGCAAGGTTCCACGAGGGTTCCACCAGGGTTCCACCAGAGTTCCACCAGGGTTCCACCAGGGTTCCACCAGGGTTCCAGAGCACCGCATGCTGTTGGGGATATCACCTGAGCTTATTGCTTGTTGCGGTTTAGTGGGAAATCCACCCACTTAACTGCTAACAATTGATCGTTTTAGAACATTGGTGCTGGGTAGAGTTTCAGCAACCTAAGCAACCACCAAAAAAGTGTTGCCCTATGAGCATGACTTAACAACTAGGTTTGAAAGTACCCTCACAACACCATTCGAAGTTCTATCTATTTAGGTTAGGTTGACAAAGAAACACAGGTCTCCCCCTTTGGTTGCGACCCTGCTCGGGTTTTTCCGCTTTTCGTTGGCTGGCGCTTCTTGAGTGAAAGGGGTTCGCCTTGAGAGAAACCCCAAGCCGGGCCCTTCCCCAAAAGGGCCGACTCTGCCCCAAGACTGGTCGTTGCTTCCCAAAACTCCCCTAGCGGCTTGCGGCTTCCGGCTTCGGGCCTGAAAGGTCCGAAAGGAGACAAAGGAATCGGTCCCGATTGATCGAAGCCACAAGGAATCGGTTCCGAGGGCGCTTCTTCCCCAGCTGAAAGCTTTGGGGTCGCCCAGATAGGCTCCGGGGTCCGGGGCAGTTTTGAGGTAAGGTTCCACGAGGGTTCCACGGGTTCCACCAGGGTTCCACGAGGGCTGCGGGCTGGTGCGAGCACTAAAAAGAGCACCGCATGCTGTTGGGGATATGACCCGAGCGATTTTTCCTTTTTTCTCTCTCTCTCTCTCTCTTTATGCATATGCTTCTATAAAACTCTCTATTTATGCTTTATGCTTCTACAAAAAACACACCAAAAAAAACAGGCTCTGTGTAACAATTTCTGTTGCTCTCTTTTCGGTCTCGCCGGCGCCGCTGATTCTTTTTTCCCCTGTGAGGTGCTCTTGGCGGTCCTGGCGCTGCTACTCTTCCGCGGTCTCGCTCTTTGGCCGCTGATTGGGGGTGTCCCATGGGCCGACATCCATGTTTTTCTTCTTCTTCTTCTTTTCTTCTTTTTCTTTTTTTCCCCCTCCTTTTTTTTGTGGTTGTTTTGTTTTTTTCTTATTCTTTTTGTTTTCTCCTATTTTTTCCTTTTCCTTTTTTCCTTCGATTTTTCTTATTTTGATCGGGTTTGGGTGAAGTAGATGGCGCTGGTTTCAGAGAAACAGGTGTCCTGTTGATCGGTTGGTTTGGTTGTCCAATGGGCCACTAATAAATATCATGGCTTTTTTTCAAGTTTGGTTGATGTTGGCCCAAAACAGACAAGAAACATGGGTGAAGTAGATGGCCCTGGTTTCAGAGAAACAGGTGTCCTGTTGATCGGATCGGTTGGTTTGGTTGTCCAATGGGTTAACATCATGGCTTTTTTTTTCCAACTTTGGTTGATGTTGGCCCAAAACAGACAAGGCACAGGGAGATTCGGGGTGATAGGTGGCCATTTTTGATTGCTTCGTTTGGGTGAAGTAGATGGCCCTGGTTTCAGAGAAACAGGTGTCCTGTTGATCGGTTGGTTTGGTTGTCCAATGGGCCAACATCATGGCTTTTCTTAGTTTGGTTGATGTTGGTCCAAAACAGATGGACCAGAAAACAGGGAGATTCAGGGTCATGTGTAACCTTTGGATCGGGTGTGGGTGAACATAGACGCCATGGCAAGAATGGCAAGGCCACATCACGCAGACGTCCCGATTTTCCAGGGACCGGCCGAGGTTCCGGTTCCTGTTGCAGGTTCCGGGTAGCGAATTTCTGGTATCAGAGGCTACAGACCCTGCTGACCTCCATAGTCTGGTACCCCTGTTGGAGTAGTTGGGCATATCTTAACTAGGTCCCCCAGCTAGGTGCCCTTTCTCACCTCTTTTTTGGTTGGGAGGGTTCCCCTGCTAAAATCGACTACAGAAAAAAGTTGGTACCCTTATTCCAACCTCTCTACTGGAGGTCCTAGAATAGCGGACCCCCGGAGTTGGTGGTTTTCCCTTTCCCTTTAAGCCAACCCCAAATCGAGTAGCCATAAAAAGGAAAAACAGACCCAGTTCTCCAAAGGTGTCCTTCTGATCGCTTAGTTTGGGAACAGAAACAGACGGGTTCCACTGGTTTAACTGGTTTATATTGGTTTTATGCCATCCACCGGGGACACCCATCTAAATTTATCACAAGAACACCCTGGGGCTTACTACACTTGCAACTTAAACAATAACAGCTTTTCTGACAAACCGGGACGTGGGGGCGGTGACGTGGGAGAAAGCGGGAGGGGTCCATGATCCCAGCCTCGCATCTCCAGGCTGTTGTGTATTTCCTGCTTGCTGCCAGCATTGGGCTGTTAGTGACACTAACCGTGGCAGTGTGCTCAAGCCAGCCAAGCCTCGTTGATCTCCAACGCACATCATGGAAGAAGAACACATCCTGGACGCATTGCATCACACCGTGGCGCGAAGCTACGTAGACCTGGAGGTGATACTCGAGGACCTGCATTTGGTGATGCTTAGCGGACGAAATCCCTTCTCACCACCTAAGAAACCATGGTTGAACCCATAACGTTTCTTGGTATTTACCTTGGGGGAATCGAATCAAAACATTCCAGGGCTTCTGAAAGGCGGTGCGGCGGTTGATGGATTTAACCCCTAACGTTGTTGGTATTTACGTTGGGGGCTCAAAACATTCCAGGGCTTCTAAAAGGTGGTGCGGTTGATGGATTTCACCCATAACGTGGTTGGTATTTACCCTTGCCTAATCAAACCCAAACATTCCAGGGCTTCTTAGGCGGCGCGGTTTATGGATTTCGCCACCCACCCGCGGTATGTCTCCACCCCTCGGCTTGGACTTTCCGAGCCCTGGGGTTGAGAAAAAACTGTCCGCCCAGACGGCGCCATCCCGCGCGGAGCTGATCGACGAGCCGCGAGCTGAGGGTGGGGCGGTCCCTCGAGGGAGAGGCGAAGACTGCGCGGGGGTGCGATGCTTTTTTTTTGTTTTCATAAGACCAACCAAAAAGGGGGGACACCTGAAAAATGATAGACCCGCATGACCACGGCGCCGGGATCATCACTCATTCTCTTCATCGTTCTCTTCAGATTCGCCGCCATCTTTTGAAAAGATGCCTGTCGGTTTTCCGGGACGGTACAGCTGAGGTGTCGAGATAGTGGATTCTGGTGGGTGTGGCAGTTCAAGAGCTATGGTTACGCAGGTTTTAGTCTTTGATTCCAGTTGCCAAGGTCCTATTTGGGTACATGTTTTTGAGCCACAGCCTGGCTTACATGCATTCGCCGGACAAATTCCAAACTGGCGGCACTTCTTGCTGGGCGGGACGGACATGTCAGAGCTGCAGCAGGGCACATGGCTCACGGAAAGGCATGCGCTGTGCCTGTCAACCATAGGTGTCCTTTTTGGTTGATTTGGTTTGGTGGTTCAATCAACTACCAGGTACACCGCCCATAGTAGCCCGTGTAATATCCGGTTTTTAGCTCCGGAGCAACCTGTCGAAGCTGCATGTTGCCTGGGAGCCGCATGATGAACTCTCTTTTCAAAAACCGTCGGGGGGAAGGGGTCCTTAGTCTGTTCTTCACCCAAAGCGACGAGACGTAAGCCAGACAAGCGACGAGACAAGACCCAACAAGCAGAAGCCACGCCGATGGAAGCAGAGCAAGGGCGCAGCAGATGACGACTCCAGGATGCACACCAGGTGGACCACAAGAAAGGAGCGTAGGCGCCTACCGAAAAGTCAAGCGGAAACCTATGTGGGCATACCGTGACAGCAGACACAAAGGACGAGATGGGGTCCGCTGGTTGGCATGCGACGTCCAGAAGAGAGTCCAAGTAAGGCAGCCAAACAGTGAAGAAAGGACCCAGCGCCGAGTGTCGCCAGCCAAACGCAGCAAGACGATGAAGGCAAACGCTAGACGAACGTCTTCTGACACCAAGCTACAGCAAAACAAGACGGCTCCGCACACTAACAGAGAACATCACACACCCCACAGAAACAGTCAAGCAAGCTCGAAGAAGTGACGTAATCATTTCCCCCCCCCCCCCCCCACCCCCCCCACCCCCCCACCCCACCACACCAAAAAATCAAGAAAGCACGAAAAAACACAGAAAACATGGAGTTCAAACACAAAAAAACAACAAAAAATGGAGTTCGTCCCACGGGCGGCTGTGGGCGGTGGTCCAACTACCAGGGCCATCTATTTTCCCAAAAAGGACTCCTATGCTGTCAACATGCGCCTTCGTAGCTCTTTTTCGTGGCGCGAGCAAATTTAAGAGAGGCTTCTTGGTTCACGCTGCCAATCTGAGCATTCCAATCCTGGGGTGGGGGTCTCATTCCACCAATCCAATCCTAGGGCCGGATGTTTCGAGATACCCAAAATGATCAGGAGATATCTCTGGCCCATGTCAAAAAACGCACTTTCGCCGACCTTTGGCAACCTGACATGTACGGACTCTTCAGTGGGCATCATTTGGAAAAACTTATGTCCGCCCAGCTTTGGGGGTGCTCCATCATTCCAGTTCCTGTGCAACCCCCCCGCAACTTTTCTGAGTATCACTTGTTGAGGGTTGGTCAATTTAAGCACCACATGTTGAGGGCCGGTCAAAAAAGCTGGTCCATTTGTTCGGTTGAATGGACCCAAATGGCCAGCTCGCCCAGAGCAGTTTTTCGTCTTAGGCCGGAGGCGCAATATCTTCGCGTGCTGCAGGAGTCGTTTGGGTGGTTTGCGCGACCCAAACGTCTTTCAAGATGCCCCCCTGTGGTCAAACGACCTTGTGATTTTGAGCACCGTAGGTGTTCCATTTCTTTGAGGGTCCGCATATGGTCGGGTGAAAGCTTTCCCTTAGCCGCATAAGCGGGAGGCCTTGGGGTCGATCATCTTTTTTGGCAAATCAACTTGAACCTTTACATGATCAAAGCCACCTTCAAAGTGGCGCGTTGCAAGGAAACAACCCCATGAAGCAGTCAAATTAATGACCCCAGTAAAGCCCGGGGTGCACCTGAGCAATGGCAAGTCCCGAAAACTTTTGGGCTGACTGTGGGAATGGCAAGAAATGAGGCCGAGAACGAGGAACATACGGTGGGTGTCAACTTAATATATTGCAATTAAACCAACCACACTCAACCACAATGGTTCTCAATCCCCTATGGTTTCCTTTAAGGGAATCCCCTTCCGGTTCATTCCCAAAACCATGGATCATTCCCTACTGCTCACCAGCAGGAAAGTTATGGTCAAGGGGAATCCTCGTTCCCTTCGCGATATGGCAGGATCCACCGTAGCCCAAAAAGCACATTGGTCACCCGCCACTTGCTTTACAGAGAGCTCACCGATCTGGAGCCAAATCCATCAAACGCATGGTAGAGTTTGTGTTGCTTGGGCTCAAAACGGCGGCTGTGTGTTCACAGATCTGCTTCACAGAGCGCTGCAAACTTGCCCAAGAACCGTGTTTTGGGCAATCTGTGGATACCCTTGTTGGTTGTGTTTTGAAGGAACGCCACAAGGAAAGCCGCCTTTTTTTTTTTTGGGGGGGGGTCCAACCTTCAAAAAGACACCCTGGTCCGACGTTTGGTTGGCAGTATAAACCTATCAGCGCCCTGACGTGTCGCTTTCAGAGGTGCGGCTTCAGAAACGTTGGGGCGGTCGTTGGCCTGGCAACATGGGACGCTTTCCGTGGGGGTTGACCATTTTGGTCCTTTGCAGGGGATCGCCACTCAAAAGATGGTATTTCCCACTGGGGGAACATGCTACCCATGGTCTTTCCACTGGGGGCTCTTCAGCAGGGCTCCGAAAAAAAGATACGCTTTGCAACCATTTTGAAACATGGTGCTTTTCCCACCAAAACAAAGGGACACCAGAGTTAACAAGTTGCAATGTTCAGGTTTATAATGTAAGGATCCCTGCTAAATGGAAGATTGATCAACCCCCCAGTTATGGTCATAGGAGTTCTGGGGTGCCCCGGCTAAGAGCCTCGGGCCTGGACTTTTGTGGTTGCTTTTTTTTGGAGACCCCAGACAAAATCAACCAGCCCTCAGAAGAAGACACTCTCGTCCGTTCTGGTGGTCCTTTGAAACCAGCAAACAACGAGAAAGAGAAGGCTCAACTGCTTTTGTCTGATCTGCTAGGTCCCCCAGCAGTGCCCTTTTACCCTTTTGTTTTTTAATTCGGGTGCCAACTTATTCTATCCTCTCTAATGGAGGACCTCTGGATTCCACGGTTTTTGGTGGTTCCACCAGAGTTTAGGGCTAAAAGCTAGCAAGAGAAGGCTCAACTGCTCTTGGGAAATGGATTGCGCGGATTTTGGCGGCTTGGACCGCCAGAGTTCAGGGCTCGCAGCATGAGAGGAGCGCGCCGCCTGGGAGAGCAACTACTCGCAGCTGCAGCAGCTGTGGTTCGATTGCCGCCGCCAGGCGAGGGCCGAGGGCCGAGGGCCGAGGGCCGAGGTTTGGCGACTTTGGGGTGAACTAGGTCCCCCAGTAGTGCCCTTGTACCAACTTTGGGGGAGGCGGGGTTGGTAGGCTAGGTCCCCCAGCAATTGGTGCCCGACCTCTCACCCCCTTTTTGGAAAGGGGAGGGCTCCCCGTGTCTAAAATAGACTACAGAAAAAGAATCGGGTACCAACTTATTCTAACCTCTCTTCTGGAGGACCTAGTGAAGGGCGCGGGCGCCTTTGAAAACTCCCAAACTGGGTCCGGGAGAGGCGGCATCTTTTCGGTCGAGCGCAGGTTTCAGTCCAGGTGTCCATAGGGCAAGCCATGTTGGGGTTACCCGATTTTTGACCCACAGCCATATTTTTGGTAGAGCCTAGGACAGTATGAAGCAGGCCTTGAGGCCCGAGCGGTGTAGTGCGCTTTCCTCAAACGTCAAGAGAACCTTGGGCACTGGGAGTTGGGGGCTGGGTCCCTACCTTCGACTTGGGAGAACTAGGTCCCCCAGCAATTGGTGCCCGTTCTCACCAACCTTTTTTTTTGGGAGGGTTCCCCGTGTCTAAAATAGACTACAGAAAAAGAATCGGGTACCAACTTATTCTAACCTCTCTACTGGAGGACCTAGAGAATGTGGGGCTTGTCTCAAGATGGCTGCTCAAATAAATGTACCAAATTGGGTTGCCTTGAACCAAAGCACAAATCTGATGAATGTGCCCTGGCTGATTAATTTTGAGTCACACACACACACAAATGGGTTGGGGTCAAACAACACAGAGGACACAAGTTGACTACAGGACATCCCCCCTCCGTTGTTGTTGGGTTGAAGTGTGGGGGGGCATGGGCGTTTTGCATTTCTTGGCCCCTTCACAAGGAACAACTTGTTTCTGGCTTCTAGGGTGTATGTTTCTCAAGGATTCTTCTCAAAACATTTGTCTCTTTCGTGGGTTTCAGAATAGGGGGCCTAAAAAAATGGCAGGTTTCCGTTTGGCTTTCCTTTAAATATGAACTGAAAGGGGGTGCGCCATAAAAAGGTGAGAGACCCTTAATCGACAGCCACTCAAAACGCGTTTATTCACCCTCGAGACCGTCGAGACCTTTCGCTTTTGCGGGGGTGGGGTGGGTGGGTGGGGGGGGGGTTTGGGTGGGTGGGGGGGGGGTGCTATTCCGTTCACCGACCAAGCACCGCAACCCCGATGCAGGCCTCTGCTGGGCCAAGCCCTTGCTTCACATGCGTTGGGAATTTCGCTGAATCATCATTCATGACTTGGCGGACAAAGACACGTCGGAAATTTGTGGCTGAAAAACGCCTGCAGTGGAAATTGGATTGGGCCGCTTGCGTGGCCACTCTTCACAAGCCATGGGGTGTGTCGTCCATCTGCCACTAGCGGATTCCTCTTGCCTTTCCCTCAGCGGGGAGCCGGCAAGTGAAGCGCCTATGTGATGCCGCTGACCTTTCTACCGTGGACAAACGGTCTTGAGTTGCGTCAGAAGCGGTTTGGTTTTCCGGAGTTGTTCTTGTCCCTGAACGACGCCGTTGCTTCCTACAACAACTTGCACGACATGTTGGCAACACCCAATTCACACTGGCGCGGACGCAAAGAGGTCCGTCCCTGAACAACATGTGGAAAAAAAAGCGCCACAGTCAGTTAAAGGCTAAAGGGAGTGCGCCAATTTGAGAAACTCCCATATGATGTTGGAGAGGGCCAAACGAGAGCTTCTGAACGGGCCAAGATGGCCCTTCAGGGGCACTCTGTATGGTTTGCATCATCCCCTCCAATGGGTGGCTTAGGAGTTTGGACCGGGACGCCAATATGGCGGTTTTCGGTTTTCCCTTTCGGCTTTCCTTTTACCTCTTTTCAAAAAGGGGAACCCTGAACCAGAACAGACACACCCTTAGGATGCCTTTTGTTGCATCCCAGCTGGTGCATCTTGTGGGGGATTCGAACAAACGAGTTTCCTTTACCCGAATTCGGGGACCAGGGACCTATCCACAGCATTAGAGACACCCATGACCCTGAGCAGTTTCAAACCCCGACCAAACGAACAAACGAGTTTCCGTTGACCCGAATTCTTGGCTGCGGCCTCGCTTCGTCTCACCCCAGCTTGCTTGGAGCTTTTTATCTGTGGAGTACCGAAAAAACAAACCTCGGGGGCTATGGTCTAAGCTACACGCGCGCGCACACACGCGTATCGCGTATCCCGTGATCGCGACTTCTGGTGAAGCAGAACCTCATTCTGATCGCATTTGAAGATTGAAGATGCCACTCCAGCCTTTGAGCCACCTTCCCATAAACATGTCTCGCCCCTGTTGCCTCCAAAAAGGCGCGCCCCCATAGTTGGGGGTGTTCAAAGTTTTTCGCCCAGCTGGCACTGGGTTTCCTTTGGCTGCCACAGAGCCGCGGCTGCCCTCCACGAAAAGACTCGACTGCCGACTTGTGGATAGGTGGATGCCATCCATGAGCCCGGGACTTGGCACTTGGGGTGATGAAGTTTTGGGCGTAGGGGTGGATTCCGATTCCATCGTTCTTTTCAAGAACCGATCGCTGTTTCCCTGGGTTTTTAAGATGGTTTCCTGAAAAGACGGATGCCTGGAAGGAATGGGGAAGGCAGCCCTAGAGTTGTTGGGCTCAATGTCAGCCAGGATTGCTTCCCTGACTACCGTTGATGGTTGCGAAGTCCATTTCGCGCGCGCATCCATTGAGACCATTGGTATGGATGGGAGAATCGAATCATTCCGTTGGGTTTCAGGACGGCGTCCACAGTAGGGGTTGAGTTTGATGCTAAAATCGTGGGCCACTGCAAGAGGCCTTCCTTTTTTGGGAGTCACCTAGTTTCAGGGCTCCTTAAAAGATACATTTTGCAACCATTAGAAACATGGCTGGCTTTTTCAACACCAAAATAAGAGGGGTTTCCCATTTACAAGTGGCAATGTTCAGGATGCATCCGGATCCCTGTTCAGCGAGCAACCTAGATTTGAAGGCCCTTCCTCATAAATCCGCTGTGGTTTCAAACATCGCCAAAATCCGACTTTTGAGCTTCCTCTTGTGCTTCAGGAGACACAGGGCGTTGTGAAGTGACGACATTTGAACGGCCTGGCCCAAACCTGCTACCTTCACTGTCTATTCTCCGCTGATGTAGCTCAATGGAGGGGTGTACATGGCTATGTGTCCAAGGCGGATTCTATAAATGCTGGGCTTCCTTTTATCCTTTTGGTTTCCCTCTAAACCAAAATGAACAGGGAGCCCTCAAGAAAGACACCCACAGACTAGGACAGTTGTGTGTGTGTGGTTGTCAGTCATGCTGCTCGGGTTCCTTGGGAAGGAGAGTGACACTGAGCCGGTAACGACAGTGGTATGCTCGTGCTCTCGAGATGGCTGTTTGTTCATATGGTCAGTTTGCGCAAGATTCCAAGCCATGCCAGATATTATCTTTGTCATAGGGCTACCACCATGTCATATTTACATCCGCCCCTTGAAAACATCGCGTTGTCATACACCAAGCTTGCCCCAGTTCTACACAAAGACACCAACAAATGCGCGAGTTTCTTGGAGGGTACCTTCTCTCAGGTTGGTTTTGAAGGACACCCAAAGGAAACACACCATCTTGGCCCCCCCACTGTTCTCCGGTGCTTTCGGCTTGCGTGCGAGGCCTGCCGCGAGCTGCGGAGGTCGCACAGAGGCGGTTCCCTTTTTTCTTTTTTTCTTAAATAGGTTTTTGGTTGGTTTGGTGGTAGTTTTTAGTGGTTTTTAGGGAAACTAAACCAGAAGTGGTGAAAGCTTTTGAATGTTAGCGGGGATCAGACACCGACAGATTGGCAGTTTGAGGTGAGTGACATCGAAGAACTAGGGTTCCTCGTTTTGGTTGACCCCAAAAAGACATAAACCCAGCCGTTCATGCGTTCCAAAAGGTGGGTTTCAGTCCTTGCAACGGTGAGTGGGCTGGAACCCTGGACAAAGCCAATGGGAACTCCGAACTCCGGACTAAGCAGAGCCCTTGGCCGGGAAGTGTGCCCTTTCTGGGATGGGTCATTCTTCCCCCCTATGAATTACAGGGAGATTTATCGATCCGGGGTCAACCTTAGGTGGGTCTAGTTGATTTCATGGGGGTGCCCCATAAAATCTTTAGATCTGGAACGGACGGTGAGCCAGGGTTTGACCGCACCCGGGCAAGCGAAGGTCGAGGTTTCAGTCCCGGCCCTTTGCCCAGAAGGTTTCAGATTGGTTCCAGTCTTTTTGCCAGCGCCATCTCTGTTTTAAAAGGGCATATAGTTGCCTCCCACATGAAGAGGTTGTCTTCCCCACCAGCGTGCTTGCGGTGAGTGGTTGAACTAACCGTGAGAAGGTAAAAATGGTGCAGGAGGTTAAGTGTTAAGCCTCTGCAGGTATTGAGTGGTGACAAACAGGTTCTTCAACTTTTTTGAGCCACATTCCTTTTTAACTTGGAACCACCAACCTTGGACAGAACAAGTCTCTGATTCTTTTTTTTTGGGAACCACCAAGTGGTTGGTAGACAGAGCATTCTTTGTCTGGCAAATATCCACCGATGTCCCCCGCTTTCTCTTTTCGGGCGTTAAAAAAAAAAAAAACAACAACAAAAAACAACAAAAAACACCCCTTGCTTTTTTCATGTCCACCACCCTTAAAAAGCCACAACACCCCTTTTTTACACGTGCACCCTTCACAAACAACCAGAAACAAGAAAAGCAACAACCACCAAAAACACAACAAACAAACAGACACCACCCATTTAAAGCCGACCTCCCAGCGCTGAAAATCCTTTTTTTTCCTTCTCCCGCTTGTGGCTCTGGCACGCCAGGGTTGTACGGCCCGCCTGGCGAAGCTCGAGGCCTTTCGGCGCGCTGGATTTGGGCGACTCGTCTCGCTGGAGTTGGAATTTTCTTTTGGGGAGCTCCCCCCCTTTGGCCCAACCCCCCCAAACCCCCCGAGTCCCCCCCAAGGAAAAGGGCGATGGGTCTTTGGGGTTTTTGGGCCAAGGGGAGCACCCTCCCACCAACTGGCATGGAAGTGCAAGCAGGGCTATTCCAAGAGGAAGGTCGTCTTTCTGCGAGGGGTCTGTGCACTTCCATGTTAGCTGGTGGGAGGGTACCACGGAAAGAAAAGGAGAAGAGACACAGGAATGTGAGTAATGTTACATGTGATCCGGATCACTTTTGTGGGTCATGTTTGCCCCCCGCCCCCCGTTCGTGGACTTTGAGTGAGCACAGGGCTCAGTGCAGCGAATGCATTCTGGCACACCAAGGGCGGCAAATGCCTGCAGGGGATGAAATGTAAAACTGACCCTTCTCCTGAATGTTGACCCTCAAGCTGTATTTGGGTGTGGGTCAAAAAAGGGTACCCAAAATGGATCCCTGGTACATGGAAACATGGACTAAAGCCCTGCGGTCCATATCCTGGTGGCTTAATTTTGACCCATACCCATTTGAGGGCTCCAATCTCCTTGAAAAACACCCACATAGTTGTTCGATGCCCAACCCTCATGCTGACCTTTTCTTTTTTTTGACCCCCCAGTTATTCCTTGTTTGACTTGCCCAAGGGCATCCTCGCTCAAGGTCTTCCCCCCAAAAGCCCCTTGTGCTGAGTGAACACCGGAAGACTGTGGTAAGTCGGGACCCGAACGGGCTGCCGATTTGAGGAAGTGGTCCTCTGTGATTTGGGTATGATCTTTGGTCCCTTTGTGTGTATCACAAAGGCAGGCTCGATGCTTTTGGTGTGCGAAACGTGTTCTTTTTTTATGCTTTTGGTGTACAAAGGAAGACTGTTTGAGGCTCCATGGACTGACTCGAAACGGATCGGTGATGGAATTTGGACCCCCACATGGCGAAGTCCCCCAACTGGGTGACCCAAAAAGGGATTGCCACGGTGGGTTCGTCAAATGGGACCCCGGATAAAATGGGCTTCATTGTCCTTTTGGCCTCCCGTGAACGGGTCTTTTGAAGGTGGTTTCCCTCCAAAAGCCCACCCACTTCCGACCTTAAATCGGACCACACACACAGAGCCTCAGAAAGGGTCGGAACTTAGGGGTGGCTTCCATTTCCATTCTTTCCAGGGATCCGAATCTTTCCAGGAAACCCGGCGGAAGCAGCGGTTTCTGGCCCCACGAGCCACGCCGGGTCAGGGCGACTACGAGAAGCTCGCGGATCAGTGCGCGAAACAGGAGGACGGTGTTGAACCAAGGTGGGTTATAACCATGGAAAGGGGACGATCGCCCCAGTTACACCAGCAACCGTGGTCTCAGTTCTTGGGTGGTCGGCCAAGGTAGCCAGTCGTGTTACAAGTCCCCACAAGTGAGGTTCACCTTGTTATAAGGGGGTTGTAATCCAAGTGCAAACCACTTACTATCCTAGTGGAGCACCTGCCCGAGTAATGTTCACGCTGGATAAAACTCTTGCTGATTAATATGGGGGGTGTCCCTGGTTTTAGTGGAGATTTGTCGCTTTTGGAGGGGAACACCCCAATACTAATACTAATAAACAGGGTCTCTTAATCCGGGGTCAACATTAAGTTATCACCATTGGTAAGGGGACGACCCCAGTTACACCAAAAAGGGTTGTGGTGGCTTCCCTTTCACCGGTGCTAAAAGGAAACCTGCCATTCCTCTTAAAGACGAGCCACATAAGGGAGCCACGTGAAAAGTGGTGGACATGAAGCCTTTACCGCACTAAGGGGTCCGGGACCGACGGTGCTAATTGTTTCTTGTTGCCCGTGTCCCCTCTAGGTCCCCCAGTGCCCTTTCTCACCCCTTTTCTGGTTGGGAGGGTTCCCCTACTATAATAGACTACAGAAGAAGAAAGTTGGTACCAACTTATTCTAACCTCTCAAATCTGGAGGACCTCGCCCTTGTTCTATTCTCGGACCTCTCGGAGCTCCGAGAGGCGTCTCTTTCATTCCTTCGACCTTCGGGTGAGCCATCCGGTTCCTTCAATTCTAGGTCCGTTGGTGTGGCCGCGATGCCAAATTCAACCCACCGATTGTCTCAACTTTTTGCGGATCCAGATCTGGACAGCTCACAGCTTGTGGGAAGCGGATCCCTTGGTTTACCTGCAACTCTCTCGGAAAGTTGGGCTCTAGCTGGCTACCGAGCTTGCCTCATTCTGAAGAATGGAACGCAGGTTTCCCCGACCCACTGCTTGTGACTTGAGGCTTTCCGGGGCGACCCCTGGTCCGTTTCCCTGCTGCAAAGTTTATGGCCATGGGTCAAAACCCCGGTTAGCCCCCAGTGAACATCCCAACCCCCACTAAAATAAGCTCTAAAATGGGTGGTGCACCTACCCCAAAATGGTACCGTTGGTCTTGACCCACAGCCATGTGAGTTGAAGTGAGGATGACCTTCGCTGGACATCTGGGGGTGGGGGAGTTCTGTCGGAAGCTCGAGCAGAGAGGCGGGATTCGTAGCGAACCACGCGCGGGATGACCTGTAGGGAGGAACCAGAAGGACGTGGTTTTTCCTAGTTTGGTTTAACCATGTTACAAGTTTTGGTTCAACCATGTTACAAGTGTTGGTTTAACCATGTTACAAGTTTTGGTTCAACCATGTTACAAGTGTTGGTTTAACCATGTTACAAGTTTTGGTTCAACCATGCTACAAGTGTTGGTTTAACCATGTTACAAGTTTTGGTGTAACCATGTTACAAGTTTTGGTTCAACCATGTTACAAGTTTTGGTGTAACCATGTTACAAGTTTTGGTTCAACCATGTTAGAAGTTTTGGTGTAACCATGTTACAAGTTTTGGTTCAACCATGTTACAAGTTTTGGTGTAACCATGTTACAAGTTTTGGTTCAACCATGTTACAAGTTTTGCTGTAACCATGTTGCAAGTTTTGGTTCAACCATGTTAGAAGTTTTGGTGTAACCATGTTACAAGTTTTGGTTCAACCATGTTGCAAGTTTTGGTGTAACCATGTTACAAGTGTTGGTGTAACCATGTTACAAGTTTTGGTTCAACCATGTTACAAGTTTTGGTGTAACCATGTTACAAGTTTTGGTTCACCCATGCTACAAGTTTTGGTGTAAGCATGTTACCAGTTTTGGTTCAACCATGTTACAAGTTTTGGTGTAACCATGTTACAAGTGTTGGTTCAACCATGTTACAAGTTTTGGTGTAACCATGTTACAAGTTTTGGTTCAACCATGTTACAAGTTTGGGTGTAACCATGTTACAAGTTTTGGTTCAACCATGTTAGAAGTTTTGGTGTAACCATGTTACAAGTTTTGGTTCAATCATGTTACAAGTTTTGGTGTAACCATGTTACAAGTTTTGGTTCAACCATGTTACAAGTTTTGGTTTAACCATGTTACAAGCTTTGGTGTAAGCATGTTACAAGTTTTTGTTCAACCATGTTACAAGTTTTGGTGTAACCATGTTACAAGTTTTGGTTCAACCATGTTACAAGTTTTGGTGTAACCAGGTTACAAGTTTTTGTTCAACCATGTTACAAGTTTTGGTTCAACCATGTTACAAGTTTTGGTGTAGCCATGTTACAAGTGTTGGTTCAACCATGTTACAAGTTTTGGTGTAGCCATGTTACAAGTTTTGGTTCAACCATGTTACAAGTTTTGGTGTAACCATGTTACAAGTGTTGGTTCAACCATGTTACAAGTTTTGGTGTAACCATGTTACAAGTTTTGGTGTAACCATGTTACAAGTTTTGGTGTAACCATGTTGCAAGTTTTGGTGTAACCATGTTACAAGTGTTGGTGTAACCATGTTACAAGTTTTGGTTCAACCATGTTACAAGTTTTGGTGTAACCATGTTACAAGTTTTGGTTCAACCATGTTACAAGTTTTGGTGTAAGCATGGTACAAGTTTTGGTTCAACCATGTTACACGTTTTGGTGTAACCATGTTACAAGTTTTGGTTCAACCATGTTACAAGTTTTGGTGTAACCATGTTACAAGTTTTGGCTCAACCATGTTACAAGTTTTGGTGCAACCATGTTACAAGTTTTGGTGTAACCATGTCACAAGTTTTGGTTCAACCATGTTACAAGTTTTGGTTCAACCATGTTTCAAGTTTTGGTTCAACCATGTTACAAGTTTTGGTGTAACCATGTTACAAGTTTTGGTTCAACCATGTTACAAGTTTTGGTTCAACCATGGTACAAGTTTTGGTGTAACCATGTTACAAGTTTTGGTTCAACCATGTTACAAGTTTTGGTGTAACCATGTTACAAGTTTTGGTTCAACCATGTTACAAGCTTTGGTGTAACCATGTTAGAAGTTTTGGTTCAACCATGTTACAAGTTTTGTGTAACCATGTTACAAGTTTTGGTTCAACCATGTTAGAAGTTTTGGTGTAACCATGTTACAAGTTTTGGTTCAACCATGTTACAAGTTTTGCTGTAACCATGTTACAAGTTTTGGTTCAACCATGTTAGAAGTTTTGGTGTAACCATGTTACAAGTTTTGGTTCAACCATGTTACAAGTTTTGCTGTAACCATGTTACAAGTTTTGGTTCAACCATGTTAGAAGTTTTGGTGTAACCATGTTACAAGTTTTGGTTCAACCATGTTACAAGTTTTGCTGTAACCATGTTACAAGTTTTGGTTCAACCATGTTAGAAGTTTTGGTGTAACCATGTTACAAGTTTTGGTTCAACCATGTTACACGTTTTGGTTCAACCATGTTACAAGTTTTGGTGTAAGCATGTTACAAGTTTTTGTTCAACCATGTTACAAGTTTTGGTGTAACCATGTTACAAGTTTTGGTTCAACCATGTTACAAATTTTGGTGTAACCAGGTTACAAGTTTTGGTTCAACCATGCTACAAGGTTTGGTGTAACCATGTTACAAGTTTTGGTTCAACCATGTTACAAGTTTTGGTGTAAGCATGTTACAAGTTTTGGTGTAAGCATGTTACAAGCTTTGGTGTAACCATGTTACAAGCTTTGGTGTAACCATGTTACAAGTTTTGGTTCAACCATGTTACAAGTTTTGGTGTAACCATGTTACAAGTTTTGGTTCAACCATGTTACAAGTTTTGGTTCAACCATTTTACAAGTTTTGGTGTAACCATGTTACAAGTTTTGGTGTAACCATGTTACAAGTTTTGGTTCAACCATGTTACAAGTTTTGGTGTAACCATGTTACAAGTTTTGGTTCAACCATGTTACAAGTGTTGGTTCAACCATGTTACAAAGTTTGGTGTAACCATGTTACAAGTTTTGGTTCAACCATGTTACAAGTTTTGGTGTAACCATGTTACAAGTTTTGGTGCAACCATGTTACAAGTTTTGGTGTAACCATGTTACAAGTTTTGGTTCAACCATGTTACAAGTTTTGGTGTAACAGAGGTTACCTTTTGTCCTGGGAAAGGCAATTTGCGGCCCAAAAGGTGATGTTTGAATCACACAAACAGATTCTGAACTCAGCGGCTTCAACTCGGGAGAACCGGAATCAAGCCACCATGTTTCAACCAAGTCATCGCGCTATGGGAGCCATGGCAAGGCCAAGAAATCAAACGGGTCACTTGCTTGGATTGAAAGGAAGAGTCAACGTACAGGAACTTCCCAAAACCATTCCCTTTCAGTCATGGCAATGTTTCAAAGTTCGGAGGGTTCTAACAACTCATTCCATTTTGAGGCTTCTAGGCTAACAGCCCATGTTCCAACTCATTTGGAGGCTGTCTGACGAGCATAGGTGTCCTTTTTCAGTGGTTTTAGTTAGACATTGATGGGTTCCACTGATTAAGCTGGGCTTTCCATTTATCTTGGGGGGGGGGTTGGTGGGCAGGGGGCGAACCCATCGATTTTTACCCAAACATCCTTTTGGTGCCCCTTAAACGGCCAACTTTGAACAGGGTAGCCACTCGAAAAGAAAAAACCAAACAGGAGGCGTTCTTCCCCCCATGTTGTGTCGGTGTCTCATGTCCAGCTGAAACCTGGTTTGGGTTTATTTGGGAGGTGGTTTGGGGCAATTTCCCTAGATTGTCATCCCAAATCGGAAAATCCTCAGAGTTGGCATAATCGATAGGGCATAATCGGAGAAAATCTAAGGTATAATACCCCAAATCGGAACATCCCAAGTTTTTCTTTTGAGGGGAACGTCCCTTCTTCTTTTCATTGTTTAGGGGAGGCCAAATGGACAGCCCCAATTTGTTTCGTTTTTTCTTAAAGGGTTTGGGGGGGGGGGGATCGTTTTTTTTTGGGGGGGTGACGTTAACCAAATCAGGTGGGGTTGGGGTTTTGTTTGGGGGGGATGACTCGGTTCCATGCTGCGAAGGTCGCAGGCCTTTGCAGAGCTTCAGCTCGAGGTGCCCCGCCTGAGGCGCTCTCGATCGCGCGCGCGCTCGAGCGCGCGAGCGCGCGCGATGGGGGCGATGGCGAGGGTGGGTTTTTGGAGGCCTTGGATGGCTGTGGCAAGCCCGGGCATCCGATTCCGCGGAAGCTTATTTTTGTCTTCTTCTTTCTTTTCTCCCCGGTTTTTGGTGGGTTTGGTGGATGTGCGGTTTGTTTTCTGGTTGGTTTTGTAGTTGTTTTTTTTCTTTTTCGGTTTTTTGCTGGTTTGGGGGGGGGGGGGGTGGCCCCTTTTTTGGGGGCCCTTGTAAGCGGTGGGTGGGACGCGGGGGGTGGAGGTAAATAGGGCTAGGCGTCCTTTTAATGGCTGTGGGTCAAAACCAATGGTACCATTTTGGGGTAGGTGCACCATTGGGATGTTCACTGGGGGTACGAGATTTTGATCCACGGCCAAATGGGCAAACTACTGGTTTAGATCGGTTTAGATTCTAGATGGGTTCCATCCATTTATCCGTTGACCCGGCTCTCTATTTCAAAGTGGTGGTAAGCACCCCCTCACAAACGACTCGTAAAAGAATCTAGGTCCCCCAGCTAGGTGCCCTTTCTCACCCTTTTTTGGTTGGGAGGGTTCCCCTACTAAAATAGATTGCAGAAAAAGTTGGTATCCTTATTCTAACCTCTCTACTGGAGGACCTAGGAATACTTCAACATGCAGCCCTCTCGGGATTTTGTGGATGGAGAGGCGTTCGGAGGCCTTAGCTTTCTTCTCAAAATGGTGTCGAACCGCTTTTTTCTGGATATCTTTCAAAAACAAATATTTGGGGTACCCTAAAAAGGACAGACCCAGCTGGGTGTTTCTTTTTTTAATGCTTGTTCTGTCCACTTCAAGTCGGGAACAAGCAACAAACCACACCCAATGGCTCGCAGCCATCGGTGCTCAGGCGCGACGTCACGAGTTGCTCACACATCCCGGCAGTCAGGTGTGCGTATGAACATGTTTCTGGTTTTTCTGACGGGTTCCATTTGGCTCGGATCTGCTTGCTCCCTGCCCACCACCAAAAACAGAGCAACCGCAACCAAACCACCAAACTTTCGAGATGTCCCCCTTCCGCCTTTTCGGGCGAAAGAAACGAAAAAAACCACCCCCCAAAAAAAAAGAAGAAAAAAAAGAAACAAAGGGGAAAAAAAAACACAAGCAGCACGTTTTCGCAGCCTCTTTGGTCCTTCCTCGCTCGCCTTGGCTCGCCTTGGCTCACATGGCGGTGCTGTTTTTGGACGTGGACGGGGTCCTGGCGACCTCCAAGCAGCTGTTGGACCTGGACCCGACGTCACACGTCCGGCCCAAGCAACCAGTTTTTTATTTATTTTCTCTCCCCCTTGTTTTTCCCTTTTTTTACCCTCTTTTTTTGTATAGCCGGGAAAAAGCTGTGTGTTTGAGTTGTTCTGTTCTTCTTTCGGCGTTGTTGTTTTGTTGGGCGGTGCTTTGGTTAGAGATAAGAAAGAGATGGGAAATGAAGGTTTGAGTCGTGGGGCGTGAGCCCCAAAATAAGCAGCGAAACGAGCTCATTGACTTGTTCAACCCCTAAATTCACTGGGAAAATTAAGCAACACTGGCCGAAGGGTGGGATTTCACCCTCAATATTTAGTTGGCGGCCTTTTTTTGTCAGGATTGGGCTCCCTGTGATTTGCCAACAGCTATCCAACAGCGGGTTCAGCGGGTTCCTGATTTTTGAGACAGTTTCAAACACATCCACCCATGGTAGTTGTCCTTTTGGTGTCCCTTCAAACTTCGCGCGGCAAAATGGGCCTGGAGAGTTTCCTGGTTGACATCAGGTTGCCCTTCGGTGTGCATTGGTTCTGCGGATTTGGCTCGCCGAATCGACGCGAGCCCACCGAATTTTTGACCCCTTTCGCGGCGTTTTTTGTAGGGCATCCCCCTTGGCGTAGCGGTTTTCCTTTTGGGGCTTTACAACCAGCAAAGGGGATCCTCATTTCTTTTGCCAACCCTTCTGAACCCTCCCAATGAACCTTCCCTGAAGGCTGCCAGATTTCTGGGCCGAGAAACCCCATAGCGGACTCTCCCAGATCCACACGGGTCACTTGGCTCTACGGGAGGCCGACAAGGGGTTTTTGGTTGGAAGGAGTTCTGATCGAAGGCTTCAGATCAAATCCCGGGCAGGATCCAAAGAACCAGAGTGAGGCTCACTTGTGACTGATTGAAACCAAAGTGCATCATCTGCGCATCATTATTTTGTGGTTTAAGCTCACCGATTCGGGGGTATAGCGAGCTCACCATGCCTCTTGGGGATCTTCCAGCTGACCGTGCACGGACGAGGCACACCGAAAGGAAGGGAAAGGGATCCCTCAGCTTCAGCTTTTGGAACTTAGAAATCCCAAGACGATTATTTTAGTTTTTCTCCCCCAAGAACCAACAACTCATGGATGGTTTTTTCCCCACCCGAATTCTGGGGTCCCCCCCCCAACAAGAAAACCGGCACCACCGGAACCGCCGGCCCCCAAACCTTCTTGGCCTCTCGCTCGCTGGGCAGGACGAGCAGGGCCTCGTGGCCTTGGACGTGGGCTGCGTGCGGCGCCTGGCGCGCCTGGTGGCGATGTCCAAGGCGCAGGTGGTGGTGAGCAGCACCTGGGGCAAGGAGCGGGCCCCGGGGTCTGGGGCGCGAGGGACGTACAAGGTACAAAGCAGATGGTCGACCAAAATGCAGGTACAGAAATGCGGATGCACAAATGATATGCATATATGCATATGTATATATTATGCATGTGTATATATATATATATATAGTATGCACATATGCTTCTCAAAGTCGGGACCCGAAAAGTGGCTGGCTTTCCTTTTCGGTGTCCATTTCAGCCAGCCAAAAGGCGCAGTCCTATGTTGAGACACCCATGTATATACGTATCTGTCTATCTAACCTAATCTAATCTAATCTACTCTACTCTAATCCTATCAATCTGTCTATCTATCTATCTGTCTATCTATCTGTCTGTCTATCTATCTATCTGTCTATCTATCTATCTATCTGTCTAGCTACCTGTCCATCTATCTGCTATCCCCCATGGACCTAGGTGTTTGTTTTCTATCAGTGATTTTCCAGTGTGTTATTTTTTTTGGTAGTATTGATTTTGCGGCAGAATGGGGTGGGTGCCCTATATATATATATATATGTACACACATACATATGCACACGGAATGTACGCGATGATGCCACCATTTGCCATCTATCTCAGGAAAATTGGGACACACTAGTGTTCTTTTTGTTCGCGATTCATGATTTAAGATCCAGTAATCTGAACACTTGTTTGGGAATTTTGAACCTTGAACCTTTTGTTTCTTTAATAGTGCTGTCCCAAGACTCCAGGTCACAACATTTTGGACTTGCAGCATCAATCAGGCAGGCAAAGAGGGCATTTTCCAAGCATCAAGTTGAGGATGCTGACTTACAAGATAAATGTATTGTTCGATATTCATCCTCGACACAACCTGAGCAACTGCTGAAAAACACAGCGCTTTAGAGCATGTAGTGCCAAGAGACAGCTCCATCTTAGGCACTTTTCGGTTTTTGGCTTGGCTCAGTTCTTGCTTGATTACGTTCACATGGAATTAAGTACTGTAGGGAAATAGCTGAATTTGATACCAGTTTTATTTTCATCGGGCAATGTCAATAGTCGTTTTCAACGATCGTGGTGTATTCAAAATGAACATGGATCTGCAGTTAAAGTTCAATTTGGTTTGAACGCGGAACTGTCTGTTAAGTTAGATATTCTTCCCATGATTGATTCTCAATAGATGTTAGTGACAATGATGAAATCGAATCAGAGAAGCGCCACATAATGTTGACAGGAATTGCGTGGCAAGTAGCAATCTAAATAGGAATTAGTTCTTTTCCCCCAAGTCAATGGTTTGCCGAGTTTCCCTGCAAGACAGAAACTGTAAACAAAGCAGCCCTAAACACGCCCAACAGCACTCTGGATGTCAGCCCTCTTCGCATAAATCAACCACAAGACCCGCCATGAAGTCTACTCCAGCCGAACCCCTCTAAACTAAAGCAGCCCACAGCCACCCCCAATGCCCCAACCCGGAACGCCCTGATGTTTCGAGCATGTTGCCAGCTCGAACAGAAACCAGTGCTAGCCCTTTGCTGGTGGTTTGAAAGGGACACCAAAAGGAGACTCCAGAATTGTGGGCCGATTCCTTCAAAAAGACACCCAATTGGGTGACAGTAGATGCCATTGGAGTTGTGGCAGCTAGTTTCGCCCACCAAAGGACAATGTGTGTAGCACCCGAAAATACACCCAAGCTTAGAACTTTCAACGGTTTTCCTCCTGCCCACGTTGCCATGGAACCGATGTTTCGGGGTCCCGGTTTAGATGATTTTCCTTTACAAGGGGGCCATGTCTTTGGTGGAAACAGTCTAAATCTCATGGAGGGTGTCTTTCTCTTTCTCTTTCTCTTTCTCTTTCTCTCTCTCTCTCTTGGTGTACTCCTTTGATGTCGCTGGCCCGGCTGAAGCCCTTCATCTTTCCGCAGGACCCAGCACTCTACGAGCACCTGCTGAGCTCCTTGCAGCGGCTGGGAGGCGTCGGAACTCTCCCCCGAAACGACACGAAGAAACCAAACTAGATGGCACCTATGCTTGCGGAGCATGGTAATTGGTACTGGTTTAGATGAGCTTTATTCCATGTACCAGGGCCAGCCTTTTTTTTTTCCTCTCCAAAAGGCTACCTATGGCTCGAAGGTTGTGGCACCAGGTCGAAGGAACAGATTTGGTAAGGAGAGCCCAGAAGAAGGTTCTGTCCTACTTCTTCTTTGGGGTTTGGTCTGGTCAGTGGGGGAAGTCTTTGAAAGCGCTTTTCTTCCGCAACAAGGGGAGGCCAAGTGGAACCAACCATTTTCGGGGCCCTATTTTCACACAGCCCCCCCTCCCCCCTACCCGCACAACAAAAAGGTGGGCGTCCCTTTCATTTCCCTTTAAGCCTCCTGAAAGCCCACCCAACAGGGGGTATTGGTTTGGGATATCGGTTTTGGGCTTGGTTTCAATGGGAAGCCGAGACGAAACCAACCATTTCGGGGGTACCCCTATTTTCACACAGGCCCAAGATATGGAGTTTGCCTCATAGGCAGCACCCCCCCCAAGAAAAAATAAAGACAACCAAAAGAAAACCTTTAAACTCCCTTGACACTAGCCCAAAAAGGGACTCATCCACATGAGCATTGAGAGAACAAAAAGGCACCCCCCAAACTCAGGCGACTCCCTTGGGCGCACGGGCTGGTCCAAATGGGTCCATGAAGTTCCTCTAAGTTTCGAAACCCCCAAAGCAGGCACCAAGGGCCCAAACGTCATTTTGCCCCCTCCCCCCAACAAGCCCCCCCCATCCCAATCCCAATCCCAACCGTCCCCCTCGCATGCCCCCCGCCCCATCCCCCTTGCGGCGACGCGCCAGGGGACGCGCTGCGCAATGCCGTGGTGGACGTGACCCCGCGCGGGTCGCTGGGACGGGGCTTCGAGATCTTGCAGTGGCTGGAGGCGGGAAGCGACTCGGATGCGCTTCGCCCGGAAAACGGCGGGCGAGCGACGCGGAAGGAACTTTCTCTTTCTCTCCTTCCGCTGTTTGGGGGGATGTAGTTGGATTTTTTTGGAAGATACGGTTTGCTTTTTGGGAGAAGTTTGTTTGCTTAGTGGGATATGTTTTTACTCGCGTAGAAATGAACCGAATGAACCCAAATGGGGGGGGGCATTTCTCAAAAGGAGTTTCCTGTACAAATGCTGGTTTCTTGGGTTCCACGTCAATCTGTAGGGGATCAGATGATTTTTTTTTGACATCTTGTTTTTCATTTGTTTCTTCCGTGCAGTTTGTGTTTTGTTTGCAAGATGTTGTGTTTGGAAAGTGCTCTAAGGTTTACGTGGATGTCTGGCCTGTGGCGTGTAACCCAAAAACCGGTTTGTTTCTTTTTTTGATTTGCTCCTGGTTGGTTACAAACCAAAAGAATATCGATTTTCTGAGCTGCAAAGAGTGGCGCCGCGTACCCTTGGGTATGTAGAAAGGTATTTGTTGGAGTGCCGGAAGAAGGCAGTAACCTTTCGCCCCCTTGTTTTTTGTTTGGACGGATCCCCAAAGAGCTTACATGGCAAGAGGGGGTGTCCTTTTTTTGGGGGGAACTTCTTTTGGTATCCATTCAGCACGATCCCAAAAAGGGGTACCATGGTATCCTCAAAACACACATATATATATATATATATATATATGTACCAGTCCCTGGGCCACGTACCCCCCCCCCCCCGTGAGGCCCACTGCCCCAGGTGCCTATCCCAGAAGGGAACTGGTACCCTGTGGTAGTAGAGGTCGTTGTTGGTCCCTGGATCTATTCCGGAGAGAGTCCAATATGCCAATATGGATGATTGGAGGATGGATTGTCCCTGGTGGATTGTCTTGTGGATAATCCTGTAAGCGGCCTGCAAAGGTTCTTTTGCTTCACGCGATCATTGATGATACAATGATATGCACAAAAGGGGCCTTGAGCCAAATGGTTGCGGGAGATCAACTGGATTGGGAAACAACCACAAAACAGACACACATTTCTTTTGATCTCCAGCACTAAGTATGAAATACTATTGGCTTCATGGCCTTTGGCCGTAGCCTTTGATGTATGCCGTAGCCATGCTGTGTGCCGTAGCCATGTGTATTAAAAATGCCGGATTCATCCTCTTTTCTGCTCGGATGAAATGTCTTGGCTTTCGAAATGGAAAACACTATGTACTGCTTCTTTTCGAGATACCTAGATGTATCAAAAGGTGATGTACAACGCTATGTACACGAGGGACGATTGTAAAACTATTGGTCTCTCACTCATGGTATAGTCTTGTAGACGGCGAGGATCAATTATGTGAATTGAGTTCGTGGTGCTGAACGTATGAATCTTCATGGTCAGTCGGATCGACGATACCATCGACGGCTGCTGTCGGATTGACTGCCATAGTCTCCATAATCATTCCAGGTCGAGTTGCTATAGTCCTTCCACTGCTTCTGACGTCCCCACTGCTTGTTGTAGTCCTTGTACTCCTGCGTGGTCCAGGGTTGCTTCTTCTTGATGTACTCCTGGTATCTCTCAGCGCTGCGTTTACTGGTTGCAGATTTGCTGCGGATGTACACCATGAGAGGACTGTGAGAGTCGGAGTCCTGCGAGCCATTCATGAACATGTCATTGTTCACGTGCTTAAAGCGCTCTGCGGATGAGACCTGGTAATCGAATATGGCCTTGGTCGGATGGTTCTGCATGAATTCCAGTTGTTCATCGTCCATGCCGTTCATCTCGTCCTTCCGGAAAGCCTGCTGGATGTTCGTTTTGCCCCATCCAAATACGAAAGTCATCATCACGTCTGGGAATGTTCGATCATATCCTGATCCACACTTCATGCACAGGTGATGACGGATAATGGATTTCAGGGTGCACGAAGTCTCCATTGCATACTCCATTCTGTCCACAAGTGGCAAGTCTTTCATTTCATTCCACAGTCTCTGATATTCTCTCATGAGGATGTTCACGAGACCGTTGGCCGGATTGAAGACGTGCTGGAGCTTGCTGTAGGTGTTCGCTGATTTGTTGGCGTCTCCGGTGATTGCATCGCATCGGTACAAGGTCACGAGCGGCCTGATTTCATTTTGAAGATCTTCCCTCGCTGCTCCATGGCTGATTGAAGGATGGATGTGGAAAACTCCAATGGTAGCGAATGGGAGATCTGCCCTGGTTATGTGGCGGTCGTCATACTCATGGAGTGACTTGTTGGATGATTTCGGGAGCATGCCACGAAACTCATCATTCTGCTCGATGTGGAGAACGACGATCTCCTTGTCTCGGCCATGTCCTTGGACAATGGTGCGTGTTGGCAATCTCTGTCCAATGTACTTCTTGGATTCAGAAAACATGGATGGTCCTGTAGTTGCCAAGCAATCCGAGGTCGGAATTTCGTATTCAGGATCAGTGCAACTTCCTTCAGCCCCGAAGAAACATCTGAACATTCCGAATGTGGTTCCCCAATTCTGGCTCTTGGTGGAAATGTGTCTTGCCAGAAGTTCCACTCTTGCAGAAGGTCCGCCACGGACAAAACATGCGATCGGTCTGGATGACCACTGCTTGATCACGATGCCCTTGTAACCGTATCGAATGAACGTCTTGATGAGCTCCCTGGAATTCTCATCATTAGGACTGAAGAATGCGTCTGCTTCATTCAGGCATAAGATGTGTGCACTGTTCTGCATCATCATCTTTACGATTGGTCGATCCTTCATCGGCATGTTGTGCACCTCCCTGTTGTCCAGCTTTGGATTCCTCGTGAGGTTTCCATGGTTCAGGGTAAGCATGTTGATTGCTATGGATGAGGTGAACTCATGCATGTTGAGATAGTCCACAGGAGGTCGGTCGGTCGGCTGCGGCATAGGCTCGGATGATTTTCTGGTCGTCATGTGACCTGAGCTTCTTTAATCCAAGCGGAAGCTTGATCGGATATCCGGATCCTGGTTGAGCTTGCTTGTACTCGTCAATGGTGGGACATTCTCCACGATGAGGGAAGTAGAATTCTTCTTCTCCGAGATTGACATCGGGATCGACATGTGCCAATGAGGCTCTCTCGCACTCTGTCAAGTTGGGATAAGCTCTTCTTGGATCTTTGTTGAACTTGTCCATGAAGCGGGAAAGGTTAGCCTTGGTCTCCGCGAGCTCTTCCTCTGCGTCCTTTTTGTTCAAATCTGTGTCGAGATAGATTCCCTTGAGTCCTTGGATGAACTCATCTAGGTTCTCTGAATTCTGATATTCCACGGTGACTTTTGGTTTGACAGATCTTTCCCCGGAGGGTTCCATCGTCTCTTCTTCAGCTTCGTCCTGATCGGTGGAATGCCGTCTCTTCTTGGTCTCTGAGGAAGTATCTTTTTCCTTGCTGTGCTTGGTGGAATTCACATAATTGAAGAAGGCATCGGCAAATTCGCGGATCTTGGTGTCGCACATCTCATAATCTTCATGGCTGAGATGCTTCTTCATGATCCACTTGTTGCTCGCCATGAGGCTGCCATCAGGCTCAAATGCTGCAACGATGTTTCTTGCCGCAATGGTTTTGTCTGTCAATGCTGTTCGCTCTTCGGAGAGTCGGATGCCATAGTCTTGGTCCTTGAGGAATGCAAGGATCAACAGTGCATCTCTTCCTGCTGGCGCATGGGTCAATGCGGCTTCTGACTCATCGTCGTCAAGGATGACGTCATCGATGCATGCCATGTGAACGTGCATTCTCCCCAAAGGGTTTGACTGGGGATTTCCCAGATTTGAGCCCGTGCTCCATGATGCTGAAAAGCTGATTTCCATAGGTTGCATGGAACATGAATGTGATGGGCTTCTTCGCAAACGGCTTGATTTTTCTCTCTTCTTCAATGAATGTTGGTGCCGGCCTTCGCATTCTGTACTTGGGCTGAGCTGTGCCTTCATCTTCATGAGGTGCCTCGGATCTTGACGGATGCGGACTTGGCGGAATAGATTCCGTTGGTAGATCATAGTCCGGTTCGTCGTGATGAGGCTCTTTCTGCTGCTCAGAGTACAGGGGTCGTCCGAAGGATTGGATCTCGACTTGTCGTGTGTGTCCGCTGTTGCATCTCACATAGAACTCCATCTCCGGATCGACATAGAATTCATTGCCATCGGGCCTGAGTGCATTTTGTGCGGATCTTGTGTTGAGCTTGTCGATCCATCGATTCCTTGGAACGATTTCTCCCCGTGCCTTGCGCTCATTGTATGTCCCGTGCACGGATGGAAATACGAATGCAATTTCGAAACCTCATTTTCCATAGCTCGGGAACATAGCCATCAAGAGAAGTCCTGGCTTGTTTCCCATGAAGTTCCTGGCATGTGTGATGCAGGTCAATGCGTCATAGAGCTCGACGGAACCATCAGGACCCATGTCCACTGGTCGTTTGCATTCCTTATGGGTTCCATGCCTTGGATCATGTCGAAGACATCCGGAAAGTGATCTGCTCATTCTCTCAATTCGCCAGAGGATGAGATCTGTGATCTGTTTCGCCTTGGATGGATCCATGCTGAAGTATTTGCAAACCTGTTCGACATTCTGGACGGTCTTCTCGAGATCAATGTTGCCATTGTGGCATACCATCGGGATGATGTCGGTTCCGTAAACTTCGGATTGAGCATTGGTGTAACAGCAGATGCTGTAGACCTTCTTGATGAAGTCCATGTATTGCTTCTCCGCATGAGGTCCTTCACCTTGGAGTGTTGGCTGCCAGTACTCGTTGAATCTGGCCTTCAACCAGAATACTTTAACTCCATGTGGTCTCTGATGCTCAGGAACGAAGTGGAAATCCGGATTGACACCGAGGATGGTTGAGCATTCCCTGTAGTACTCGTACACAAAATTCAGGAATTTTGAGTTTCCGAAAGGTCCTGGGTGTACGGATTCCTTCTGGAGGCTGATGTTTTTATCCGATCCATATGTTACAAACCACCGATCATTGGATGTGAGAACAGGACGCATCACTGGTCGCCTTGGAAGTGCAGGTCGATCACCAGGATGATTGTCGGATTCTGTCTCTTCATCCAGGATGTTCTTTGGTGCTGGCTTGACCTTGGAGACAAGCCTCAATGCCGGTGGCGGTGACTTTGGAACAAGTTTTGGATGCGGCATCGCCTTTGACATTGGCCTTCCTGCGGGAGGATGCCCTTCTTCGTTTGAATCATCGTCGTCGGAATCTGGATCATAATCACCCTGCTCCATGTTGACATTCTCGGGTTGTGGAGAGGCGGATGGATTCTCATCGGCGACTTGCTCCATGGGGCAGTCTGATGTCTCATCTTCCTCATCACGAGCAGGGGATTCCTTCAACGGTGATGCCCGTCTCTTGATCATCGGCTTTGGCACAGGTGCCGCGGCGCTGGATCGTCCGGACATCATATTGAGAATGGGCATGTCTTCGAAGTGATCGAGCATACAAGATTGCAAAGGTCGGATTGGTTGTAAACCGAAAGTGGCTGCGGATGCAGACACATATTTCCTGAGATTCAAAATGGGTCAAGTGCAAACACGCGCATCACGGAATTGAGGAATTGAAAATATGCAAAACGGAAAAACTCATGCATCAGAATTCGTGGACATGCGGATCATGCCCAGGTTCCCCAATAAGCAAACATGGATTCTGCTATACCGACTCCTGCAAAGGCAATGATGTCGGGTCCGTGCTTCGTGTTGTGTGCTAGCCACTCAACCAAGAATGCCTTGTTCTGCAACATGGTACGAAAAGGTGGATGTGCATCTACATTCAAGAGATTGCCGGTGAGGACGGCCTTGATGAGCTCGTCTGCTTTAGCTGAATGCTTGGTCAGCGAATCTGCCAGACAATCTTCACTCCGTACATGTGCAAGGTCGTGCATCTGTCCACTGTTGCTTTCCTTTCTCAACATCTGGATCAAATGCATTGTTTCTTTCTGTTCCGGTGATGTGTTGTGGATGCTGTGGTGACAAGATTGTTCGCATCAGTGCGGATGTGTACATCTGCAATTTCGCCGGTTATGTCTGACCAGAGGCCGCGAAGAAATAATGCTGAACCGTAACAACGCATTAGTCCGTGCAACTCTGCAACAGTAGTGGACATGGTTGTGGCGGTGATCTTGTGCGTCTCATAGTCGACCAGTGAGCCTCTCGAGTTCGATGAGCCCTGGCGAAGATCTCTTTGTTCTGCAAGAAAGATAACATGCGCACGTTGGGATGACTTATCCTCGTTGTTGCGATAGGATGCATCTGGATAGCCAACTATGCGTGTCTTGCCACGAAGGGGCCAGAATCTCATGCTAAGCGGGATGCTTTTGATGGTTCTGACTGTCTTATTAATGGCGCGAACGTCCTCAATGGTCGGTGATGATGCCTTGGATGCACACCTGGAGAATTGATAACCAATGTGGAACTGCGTTCGCGACTGTAACCAGTTGATCTGACCTAGGACACTTCTGTATGCAGTATGCATTTGTGGAGTAAGAGGAGTGTCGTCCTTCAGGTGTTTGTCAAAAGTGATCTCCTGAAGTTCGTCGATGGCAACATTCTGATGAACATTGATGTACCAACCGTGCTTGTCATCTTGCTTCCATTGGATGCGCTGTCCTACGAAGAGGCAATCATTTTTGTCCTCGGAACCAACCTGAAAATCTTTCCGAAGTCGTCCCATGATTTCCTTCTCGAACACGTCATCCCCCGTCATAAGAAGATCATCTACATGAAGAGACAGTGCTCCATGAACTTGTCGATTCTTGGCATTGTTACCAGAAACAGGATCCATGAGGTAATCAACTGCTCCTTCGAGATCGAAAGTTGTGGATGACTTCTTTTCACTCACCAATGCGGGCTTCGGAAGCTGCTTGCCGTAGTACACGTATGTACAACGGTCTGCCCGGGTTGGCACCAGTCCGTAGGAACGAAGTGCCGAGTCAAGGATGTTCCACCATCTGCGGGGTGCGTCATTCAGCCCGTAGGCAGGCTTCTTCATGCGCGCTCCAATGTGTGGTGGATATCCCATTTCAGGAGGTATCTGACAAATGATGTCACGAGACTGATCGTATGCTTCGCCTTGGAGAAATGCTGTCTTCAAATCCATGTGGAATATATTCCAGCCTTTATTTGAGGCTGCTTGGATTGCAAGGCGGAAACCACTCCTGGATGCAGCAGGACTGTCTGTCTGCTGATCATTCTTCTGCTTGTCTTGGAAGCCTCGAAGGACCCAGGCAAAAGTTCGCAGCCATCAGGTTGTTGGGTGGCGCTGGCGCTAGTTTCACCCAGCCATAGGATTGGGAGTGAATCATGGAGCCAGCAGAAAGGGCGGGCTGGGCTGGGCTTTGCGCGCGGCTTTTGTCAGCTGGTCTCAGACACGTCAGACAGGCCTGGCCTGCGAAAATGGTCACGCTTCTCGGGAAGGGCAAGTAGAGGCCAATTTATGCTCGCCTTGACTAATTCCTTGTGGAGCGCAAGCGCTGCAACGCAATGGCTTAGTTGGATATGAGCAACGCCTTATTGAAAGAAAGGCTTAAGCCAAAAGGCTAGCAGCGGTTGCGATGCTGGCTGGAACGGGGCTGCGCGAGGATTGCGTGGCCATGGCGTGTTTCAAGCGTTGCCAAAACCTGACACGCGGAAGTAGTGACAAGAAATAGCCACATCCATGTGTTGCAATTGGGACGAACAGAATGTAAACCCTTCTCTAAGTCTCAGTTGCGCAGGAGGGCTGTGTGTGTTAGACATCCGTGACTAGGGTTTGATTGCGGAGAGAGCCTGCAAAACGGCTACCGCGTGAAAGGGGCAAGAAATATCAACACAGCGTGTGGAATGAATCATGTCCGGTTCCAGCTCCAATAGGGTGTCAAGCTGGAGGGTTAAACATCTGGGGCCCTACTTCGGCTATTGCTCGCTTGGAACAAACTAAAGCTCTTTTTGGCTAATTTTGGCGAGTTTGTTTATTTGCTGCCGCGGCGATTTCGGCTCAAACGACCGGTCCGCGGCTGAGAACATCCATGTCTTGCAATTGGAATGAATCAAGTCTTGGCCTTTTTCCCCGGGCTTCAGGCTTGCCTCTCGTTCGACGCACATGTAGGGTCAGACAGGGAAGGCAGTGGATAGTTTTGGCGAGCGAGGCAGAGAGAGAGAGAGAGAGAGAGACACATTAGGGTCAGACAGGGAAGGCAGTGGATAGTTTTGGCGAGCGAGGCAGAGAGAGAGAGAGAGAGACACAGAGATAGTCTGAGGGTCTGTGACGGTCTGAGGGTCATTTTTTTCAATGGATCACGTGTCTGTGCTTCGCGTCGTGGCTCGGCATGTGCTCTTACCTCGAGGCCTTTAAAGTGTTTCAAGCGCTTGCGCGCCTTGAACACTTTGTTTATTCGATGGAAATAGCCGCCTGCGCTCATTTAGCGCACCTGCGTGGAATAAGGAAAGCTAAATTCTATGGCTGCGCTACAAAGTTGTGATTTTCGAGTATTTCTTGCGCGGGGGCTTGACAAAAGGCTACCATATCTAAACAAGGCAGCAGGTGCGCAAGTTACCCGAGCCTGACACAGGGAAGTAGTGAGAAGAAATGACACTACAGGGCATCCATGTCCTGTGCTCGGAACGAACAGAACTTAAACCCCTGTGTGCGTCCAATTGGCACAGCAAGCCTGCCGCCAGCAGCCGCGACAATTCCAGCTCCAATTGCGTGCGTCAAAGTTATCGCGGCTCAAAGGCTCATAGTTGCATGTTTGTTGTTGGTGACCAGTCCGCCTTCTGGGTGTGCGTCTGGCTCAGACTTAACATCTTCCGGGCAACATGTCTGTGCTTCGCTGCGCGGCGCGGCGTATTCGTGTTTTTTGCCTGGCGGGTCGAGTGTGGCAAGCGCTCGCGAGCCACGAACACAGTAGCGTGGAATAAAATCGGACCCCCTCATTTCTGTTTTGTTTCTATAGGTGCAGTTTTGATCGATTGGGAAAGTTGGGGGAGGAGTTTGCGCATCTTTTTGTTAGAGACGAAAAACGGCCAACGTGTGTGTCTGGCTCAGGTCGTGACGAATGTGTCTGCCTTGCTGCGCGGCTCGTGTTTCAAGCACTTGTGCGCCTTGAACACCTTGGCGTGGGGCTGCGTGTGGAAATGAGATAGGGCTTCATTTCTGTTTGTTTGTTCGATGGAAATAGCTGCTAGCGCTCACACGTTAGCGCATTTGCGTGGAACAAGGAGATAGACACCCAAGTCTAGTTTGTGGTTTTTTATCGATAGGGGTAGTTGAGGTTTTTATACGCAAGAGGTTTTGTTTGTTAGACATTCTGCCTGGGCAGGTGATTTGCGGTAACTTGATGAGTCGCGCGGCTGCCGACGATGCATAAGCTTCCGGCGGTAGGGCGCTGGCCTACCGTGGCAAGGACGGGCGACGGAGGGTTAAACAAGTTTGGTTCTGGAAGCTGGGATACGGCTATTGCGCCTAAGGAAGAATAACACACATCCTGCGCAGACTGTTGCTGCTGTTTTGTTGGTTTCTCGGAGCTGAGGTAATGATCCAAGTCTGGCGCCAGCAGCCACGGGCAGTCTAGCTCCAACGGCGTGCGTCAAAGCTGTTGCGGCCAAAAGCTGGTGTCTGATATTTTTTTAGGGTGACTGGTTTACCTTCTGGGTGTGCGTCTGGCTCAGTTCCTGAGGAGTGCGTCTGTGCCTCGCTGTGTGGCTTGGCGTAAAATGTTTCAATCACTTCTGCGCCGAGAACACAGAAGCGCGGGGTCATGAAATTGGAGCGTGAGGCGATGGGATGCGGGGTCTGAGAGGGCTTGCTGGAGGGTCTGAGGGTCTGAAGCAAGGGGTGCGGGGGCGGGGCGGGCGGGGTGAGACCCACTGCCAGGCGTACCGCGTCCGCGAAGGGAGCAGGTGCCTTGTGGCAGTAGAGAAGGCCACCGGATCTATTCTGCAAGCCAATGGAACTGAGAATGGAAGTCCTCTCTGGCCAGCTGCTTGGCTGCGGACTACCCGTCAGTAAGGCGCTAGCCTACCGTGGCAAGGACGGATGACGGAGACTTATTTCTATTTTCGGTGTTTCAAGCGCGCGCCTTACGCCTTGGCGCAACAAGAGAGAATTTTGTTGGTCTTTCAGAGCTGAGGTAAGGATCGATCTTGGATTTGTAGGAGGGCAAATCTGGCGGCCTGGCGCCAGCAGCCACGGGCATTCTGGGAAGTAGTGAGCAGAAATGAAACTACAGGGCATCCATTTTTACCAACATAATTTAAACCTTTTCTAAGAGCCAATTGGTAGGCCTGCCGGCAACTCAGCTTTGTCGGGGGTGACCGGTCCGCCTTCTGGGCGCGGTGCGGCGTACTAGATTTTTCCTGAGGGTTGAGTGTTTGAAGCGCTCGCAAGCCACGAACACAATAGCGCGGAATAATCAGATAGGACCCCCCTCATGTCTTTTTTTGTTTTCTATTTGCAGTATTGATTGACTGGGAAAGTTGGAGGGGTGTGCGCAGTATCTGTCAGAGCATCTAAGGACTGACATCTTCTCGTCTGCGCTTCGCTGTGGCGCAGCATGGATATGTTCGCAGCGATCGAGAGGCTCCAAGCCTGACACAGGGAGGCAGTGACAAGACGAAAGCCAGCAGCTGCCGCAGTAACTCCAGCTGCAATAGCGTGTGTCAAAGTTGTTGCGGAAGCTCGTGTTTGATTCTTGTCGGGGGTGACCGGCCCGCCTTCTGGGCGCTCTTCGCTGCGCTAGATTTTTTCCTGGGGGTTGAGTGTTTGAGGCGCGCAAGCCTCATTTCTTTTTTTGTTTCTATAGTTGCAGTTTTGATCGACTTGTTGGAGGGGTGTGCGCAACATCTGTCAGAGCATCTAAGGATTGACATCTTCCTGAAGAAAGTGTCTGCTTTCCGGCGCCAGCAGCCATCGGCGTGTGTCGGTCGCAGCCAAAAAAATGCTCGAGTGTCCATTGCTTCGCGTCGTGGCTCGGCATGTAGGGCTCTTACCTTGAGGCCTAAAGTGTTTCAAGCACTTGTGCGCCTTGAACACAGCGTTTGTGATTGAGGATTAGCGTGTTCCTAGCATTTGTGTGGCTTGAACGCATCTCCATGTGTTGGTTTCCAGAGCTAGGGTCTTGATCGATAAAAGCTTGTGAGAGAATTTGGCAAGCAGCCGTTTTTAGCGCCCAAGCTTTTTGGCGGGTTTACCTTCCCCTTCTCGACCGCAGGACGGGTTGGGCCGCTCGCCCCGCCGCGCTTTCGGTCGATCAGCCTTGACTTTGAAGGACTCATGGCCTCAAAGCCGATCACGGCCGTGAACGCCTTGACGGGCGAGCAGCCGGTTCAGGCGAGAGGGAGGGAAGTGCTGCAAGAGCTTGCAAGCCGCTGGCCAGGCCCGCCCGCTCCTCAACTGGACCGGCTGCCTGAGCGGGAAGGCGCGGCGAAAACTCGACCTCCACAGTGAGTGTCGGGTTGTTTTCGTGGCCGGGAGCGTCGCATTGCTGGGTGAGGAGCATTGGGCGGCTCTCGGCCGGCCGCTAGACCTCACGTACGTGGTGGTGTCGCCGCCGTGAGCGTAAAAGACCGCGCTGTGACAACTGACATGTATTCCCCAGATAGCTGAAAGCTATAGGGGTTCTAACTTCTACTTTGCGAGATTGACGGCCGGGTGCTGGATGCTGGTGGGGGTGGAGGCAGAGGCGTTGTTTGGCGAGCTTGACGGCCGGGCGCTAGGAGGCATGTAGTTTGGGGCGCTGGTGGAGGTGCTGTTTTGCGAGACTGACGGCTAGGTGCTAGGACGCATGCAGTTTGGGGTGCTAGTGGAGGCGCTGCTTCGCGAGCTTGACGGCCGGGCGCTAGAGGGCATGCAGTGTGGGGTGTTGCGGAGGTGCTGTTTTGCGAGATTGACGGCGTGCTGTTTTGCAAGCGTGACGGCCGGGCGCTAGGGGGCATGTAGTTGACGGCTGTTTGGCGAGCTTAACGGTTGGCTGCGAGGAGGTTGGGGAGCTAGCGGAGGTGCTGTTTTGCGAGGCTGACGTGAGACTGACGGCCGAGCGTGCAGCTTGGGGTGTTGGTGGAGGTGCTGTTTTGCAAGACTGACGGCCAGGCGCTGGGGCGCTAGGTGCTGTTTTGACGGCCGGGCGCAAGGGGGCATGTAGTTTGGGGGGCTGGTGGAGGTGCTGTTTCAAGACTGACGGCTGGGTGCCACTTGGAGCGCTGGTGGAGGTGCTGTTTACTGTTGGGCGCTAGGAGGGGGTGTCATGATGATGTTGACAACATCATCATGGGAACCGTCATGGTGCTGCATGGTTCGTATGTGCTATCTGGGGTCTACGCTGCTAGATTTTCAGTTAGACAAGCCTGGAGGAGGAGGTCATGGGGTTTTGTGGAGAAGAGATCTGAGCATATTTGGGGCGAACGAATTAGTTGGAGGGGAGTCTGTCTGGCGCCAGCAGTCGTGGTGCTTGAATTTTCTGTAGAGGTGGTTGATTGCTTTCTGGGCGTGCCTCTGGCTCAGACTTCTTGACATCGACAAACGTGGCCCTTGCATTGAGTGCTGGAAAACGACCCGAACTTGGTGTTCAAAAAATCACACCCTTGTTTCTACAGTAGAGGCAATGATTGATACTTCACGCATTGGCAAACCCTGACACACGGAAGTAGTGACAAGAAATAACCACACCACGCATCCATGTCTTGCAAGTGGGGTGAACAGAATGTAAACCCTTGTCTAAGTCAGTTGCGCCGGAGGGTTGTGTGTGTGTGTGTTAGACATTCTGCTCGGACATGTGGTGATTTCTGGTCGACGCTTCCGACAATAGGGCGCTGGCCTACCGTGGCAAGGACGGATGACGGAGACTTGTTCTATTTTTTTCGAGCAAACTAGGGTGTTTCAAGCACATGCCTTGGCGCAGCAAGAGCGAATTTTTGTTGGTCTCTCAGAGCTGAGGTAATGATCGATCTTGGATTTGTTGGAGGGCAAATTTGGCGGCCTGGCGGCAGCCACGGGCACTCTGGGAAGTAGCGAGCAGAAATGACACTACAGGGCCTCCATGTCCTGAACAGAATTTAAAGTTAAACCCTTTTCTAAGAGCCAATTGGTAGGGCACGCCTGCCGCCAGCAGCCGCGGCAACTCAGCTCCAAGAGCGTGCGTCAAAGTTGTTGCGGCCCAAAGGCTCATAGTTGGATGTTTGTCGGGGGTGACCGGTCCGCCTTCTGGGCGTGCGTCTGGCTCAGACCGGACAACCGTGTTTGTGCTTCGCCGCGCGGCGCGGCGTCCTAGATTTTTTTCCTGGGGGTTGCGTGTTTGAAGCGCTCACAAGCCACGAACACAATTGCGCGGAATAATCAGATAGGACACCCCTCATTTCTGTTTTTGATTCTATTGTTACAGTTTTGATCGACTGGGAAAGTTGGAGGGGCGTGCGCAATTTCTGTCAGAGCATCTAAGGATTGACATCTTTGTCTGCGCTTCGCTGTGGCGGAGCATGGATATGTTCGCAACGATCGAGAGGGGCATTCGTGTTTGGCTTGCAAGGGGGCTTGAGACTAAGGAAGGCAGCAAGCGCGCAAGCGCTCCAAGCCTGACACAGGGAAGCAGTGACGAGAAGTATCAATTGGAAAAGCCAGCAGCTGCCGCAGTAACTCCAGGTGCAAAGCGTGTGTCAAAGTTGTTGCGGAAGCTCGTGTTTGATTTTTGTCGGGGGTGACCGGCCCGCCTTCTGGGCGCGCTTCGCTGCGCGGCGCTGCGTGCTAGATTTTTCCTGGGGGTTGAGTGTTTGAAGCGCGCGCAAGCCTAATTTCCTTTTTTGTTCCTATAGTTGCAGTTTTGTGCGACTGGGAAAGTTGGAGGGGTGTGCGCAACATCTGTCAGAGCATCTAAGGATTGACATCTTCCTGAAGAAAGTGTCTGCTTTCCGGCGCCAGCAGCCAACGGCGTGTGTCGGCCGCAGCCAAAAAAATGCTCGAGTGTCCATTGCTTCGCGTCGTGGCTCGTGATGTAGGGCTCTTACCTTGAGGCCTAAAGTGTTTCATGCGCTTGTGCGCCTTGAACACAGCGTTTGTGATTGAGGATTAGCGTGTTCCTAGCATTTGTGTGGCTTGAACGCATCTCCATGCGTTGGTTTCCAGAGCTGGGGTCTCAATCGATAAAAGCTTGTGAGAGAATTCGGCATGCAGCCGTTTTCAGCGCCCAAGCTTTTTGGCGGGGTTACCTTGCCCTTGTCAACCGCAGGACGGGTCGGGCCTCTCCACCCCCCGCGCGTTCGGCCCATCAAAGGACTCATGGCCTCAAAGCCGATCACGGCCGTGAACGCCTTGACGGGCGAGCAGCCGGTTCAGGAGGGAGGGCAGTGCTGCAAGAGCTTGCAAGCCGCTGGCCAGGCCCGCCCGCTCCTCAACTGGACCGGCAAGGTGCGGCGAAAACTTGACCTCCAAAGCGAGTGTCGGGTGGTTTTCGTGGCCGGGAGCGTCGCATTGCTGGGTGAGGAGCATTGGGCGGCTCTCGGCCGGCCGCTAGACCTCACGTACGTGGTGGTGTCGCCGCCGCGAGCGTAAAAGACCGCGCTGTGACAACTGACATGTGTTCCCCAGACTGAAAGCTATAGGAATTCCAACTTCTAATGCAGAAGGGGTGCGCAGTTTGGGGCGCTGGTGAAGGTGCCGCTTTGCGAGATTGACGGCCGGGTCTAGAGGGCGCGCAGTTTGGGGTGTTGCGGAGGTGCTGTTTTGCGAGATTGACGGCTGGGTGCTAGGTGCTGTTTTGCAAAGTTGACGGCCGGGTGCTAGGGGGCATGTAACGGCCGGGAAGGTGCGAGGAGGTTGGGGTGCTAGCGGAGGCGCTGTTTTGCGAGACTGACATGAGACTGACGGCCGAGTGCTAGGGGGCATGCAGCTTGGGGTGTTGGCGGCGGTGCTGTTTTGTGAGACTGACGGCCAGGTGCTGGGGCGCTAGGCTGTTTTGACGGCCGGGTGCGAGGTAGTTTGGGGGGCTGGCGGAGGTGCTGTTGCGAGACTGACGGCCGGGTGCTGGGGCGCATGCGGTTTGGGGCGCTGGCGGAGGTGCTGTTTACGGCCGGGGGAGGGGGTGTCATGATCATGTTGACAGCGTCATCGTGGGAACCGTTACGGTGCTGTGTCGTGGTTCGTATGCGCTGACAGGCGTGGAGGAGGAGGTCATGGGGGTTTGTGGAGAAGAGATCTAAGTATCCCCGGGGCGAACGCATTAGTTGCAGCGGAGTCTGTCTGGCGCCAGCAGGGTGGTCGATTGCTTTCCGGGCACGCCTCTGGCTCAGACATCTTGACATCGACAAACGTGGCCCTTGCATTGAGTGCTTGAAAATGAGCCAAACTGGGTGTTCAACAGTTGAGGCATTGCCAAACCCTGACACGCAGAAGTAGTGACAAGAAATAACCGCACCACGCATCCGTGTCTTGCAATTGGGGTGAACAGAATGTAACCCCTTGTCGAAGTCTCAGTTGCGCAGGAGGGTTGTGTGTGTGTTAGACATGTGGTGATTTCTGGTAGCTGCGCCGCCGACGCAGCCTTCGAGTTTCTGACCTATCAGCTTCCGACGGTAGGGCGCTGGCCTACCGTGGCAAGGACGGGTGACGGAGACTTATTTTGATTCTGGAAGGATAAGGAGGAGTTGCAAAATCCTGATGAAGACTTTTTGCAAGCAAATTAGGGTGTTTCAAGCACACGCCTTCCAGCTGCAACAGCGTGTGTCAAAGTTGTTGCGGAAGCTCTTGTTTGATTTTTGTCGGGGGTGGCCGGTCCGCCTTCTGGGCATGCGTCTGACTCAGACCCGCGGCGCGGCGTACTAGATTCTTTTCTGGGGGTTGAGTGTTTGAAGCGCTCGCAAGCCTCCTTTCTCTTTTTTTGTTTCTATAGATTCTATAGTTGCAGTTGTGATCGACTGGAAAAGTCGGAGGGGTGCGCGCAACATCTGTCAGAGCATCTAAGGATTGACGTCTTCCTGAAGAAAGTGTCTGCGCGCCGCTGTGGCGCAGCATGGACACGGAAGCTTCTTCTTCTTCTTGGTTTGTAGAGATGGATAACGATCGAGAGGGGTGTTTCGTTTGCAGCCAAAGAAGCTCCAGTTTCAGAAATCACGTTTCTGTGCTTCGCGTCGTGGCTCGGCGTGTAGGGCTCTTAGCTTGAGGCGCGGCTAGATGTTTTTCTGGGGGTTGAGTGTTTGAAGCGCTCGCAAGCCTCATTTCCTTTTTTGTTTCTATAGATTCTATAGTTGCAGTTTTGATCGACTGGGAAAGTTGGAGGGGTGTGCGCAACATCTGTCAGAGCATCTAAGGATTTGCATCTTCCTGAAGAAAGTGTCTGCGCTTCGCTGTGGCGCAGCACGGATACGGAAGCTTCTTCTTCTTGGTTTGTAGTTAGCTTGTGAGGGGGCTTGAGACGGGAAGGCCAGCAGGCGCGCAAGCGCTCCAAGCCTGACTATCAATTGCAAAGTCTGGAGCCAGCATCTGCAGCTGCAATTGTTGCGGAGGCTCGCGCGCTAAATGTACTTGTTCATTTTTGTTTTAGGTGCGCTTCACTTAACTGGTGTCCTGATACATTTTGGCTCAAGGTGGCACTCATAACTGAACATACTTGTGCTGAAAAGTTGCGACTTTCGAGCCGGAGCTGCCCAAGTTACTACACCTGTGCTGAAAAAGAAGTTGCGACTTTCAAGCCAGAGCTGCCAACGTGTACTGCTTTGCCAGGGCCAGGCTTGAAGAAAAACAAGTAGCTTGTGTGGACACAGTGCTGCGGGTGTGCTTGAGCGGGTGCGCTTACCATTTGACACGTGTGGACACAGCGCTGAACGGTCCGCTTCAGAGGGCGCGCTTACCGTGTGACATGTGTAGGTGCACGCCGCGCGCCAGAAGTTGCAAAGCGACGAACCGCTTACCGCTTGAGCAGGTGTGCTTACCATTCCTCCACACCCCCCGCCCCTGACGCACGTGTCTGCGCTTCGTTGCGCGGCGCGGCGTACTAGATTGTTTCCTGGGAGTTGAGTGTTGGAAGCGCTCGCAAACCACAAACACAATAGCGCGGAAGAATGAGATAGGACCGCCCTCGTTTCTTTTTTTGTTTCTATTGTTGCAGTTTGTATCGACTGGAAAAGTTGGAGGGGTGTGCGCAACATCTGTCAGAGCATCTAAGGATTGACGTCTTCCTGAAGAAAGTGTCTGCGCTCCGGCGCCAGCAGCCAATGGCGTGTGTCGGTCGCAGCCAAAAAATGCTCGAGTGTCCTGCGCTTGGCGTCGTGACTCGGCATGTGATGTAGGGCTCTTACCTTGAGGCCTAAAGTGTTTCAAGCACTTGTGCGCCTTGAGCACAGCGTTTGCGATTGAGGATTAGCGTGTTCCTAGCATTTGTGTGGCTTGAACGCATCTCCATGTGTTGGTTTCCAGAGCTGGGGTCTTGATCGATAAAAGCTTGAGAGAATTCGGCATGCAGCCGTTTTCAGCGCCGAAGCTTTTTGGCGGGTTTACCTTGCCCTTGTCAACCGCAGGACGGGTTGGGCCGCTCGCCCCGCCGCGCGTTCGGTCGACCAGCCTTGACTTCGAAGGATTCATGGCCTCAACGCCGATCACGGCCGTGAACGCCTTGACGGGCGAGCAGCCGGTTCAGGCGAGAGGGAGGGTAGTGCTGCAAGAGCTTGCAAGCCGCTGGCCAGGCCCGCCCGCTCCTCAACTGGACCGGCTGCCTGAGCGGGAAGGTGCGGCGAAAACTCGACCTCCAAAGCGAGTGTCGGGTGGTTTTCGTGGCCGGGGGCGTCGCATTGCTGGGGGAGCATTGGGCGGCTCTCGGCCGGCCGCTAGACCTCACGTACGTGGTGGTGTCGCCGCCGTGAGCGTAAAAGACCGCGCTTTGACAACTGACATGTGTTCCCCCAGACTGAAAGATATACGGGTTCTCACTTCTAATAAAGAAGGGGTGCGCAGTTTGGGGTGCTGGTGGAGGCGCCGCTTTGCGAGATTGACGGCCGGGTGCTGGGTGCTGGTGGAGGTGGAGGTGTTGTTTGGCGAGCTTGACGTCCGGGTGCTAAGGGCACGCAGTTTGGGGTGCTAGCGGAGGCGCTGTTTTGCGAGACTGACGGCCGGGCGCTAGGAGGCATGCAGTTTGGGGCGCTAGTGGAGGTGCTGCTTTGCGAGCTTGACGGCCGGGTCTAGAAAGCACGCAGTTTCGGGTGTTGCGGAGGTGCTGTTTTGTGAGTTTGGCTGGGTGCTAGGTGCTGTTTTGCAAGCTTGACGAGTCTGTCTGGCGCCAGCAGTCGTAACTCCCATCAAAGCTTGCGGTTGAAAGCCCGTGCTTGAATTTTCTGTAGAGGTGGTCGATTGCCTTCCGGGCGTGCCTCTGACTCAGACTTCTCACATCGACAAACGTGGCCCCTGCATCGAGTGTTTGAAAATGAGCCGAACTTGGTGTTCAAAAAATCACACCCTTGTTTCTACAGTTGAGGTAATGATTGATACTTCAAGCCCTGACACGCGGAAGTAGTGACAAGAAATAACCACACCACGCATCCGTGTCTTGCAATTGGGGTGAACAGAATGTAACCCCTTCTTTAAGTCTCAATTGCGCAGGAGGGTTGTGTGTTTCCCGGACATGTGGTGATTTCTAGTAGCTGCGCCGCCGACGCAGCCTTCGAGTTTCTGACCTATCAGCTTCCGACGGTAGGGCGCTGGCCTACCGTGGCGAGGACGGGTGACGGAGACTTATTTTGATTCTGGAAGGATAATGAAGAGTTGAGATTTTTTCAAGCAACTTAGGGTGTTTCAAGCACACGCCTGGCGCAACGCGAGAGAATTTTGTTGGTCTCTTAGAGCTGAGGTAATTTGGAGGGCAATCTGGCGCCAGCAGCCACCGGCATTCTGGGAAGTAGCAAGCAGAAATGGTACTACAGGGCATCCATGTCCTGTATTTGGAACGAACAGAATTTGAGCCTTTTTCTAAGAGCCAATTGGTATGGCAAGCCTGCCGCCAGCAGCCGTGTGTCAAAGTTGTTGTGGCTCAAAGACCGGACCAGCGTGTCTGTGCTTCGCCGCGCGGCGCGGCGTACTAGGTTTTTTCCTGGGGGTTGAGTGTTTGAAGCGCTCACAAGCCATGAGCGCAATAGCGCGGAAGAATGAGATAGGACCGCCCTCGTTTCTTTTTTTGTTTCTATTGTTGCAGTTTGTATCGACTGGAAAAGTTGGAGGGGTGTGCGCAACATCTGTCAGAGCATCTAAGGATTGACATCTTCGTCTGCGCTTCGCTGTGGCTCAGCATGGATATGTTCGCAACGATCGAGAGGGGTAGTTAGGGGGCATTCATGTTTGGCTTGTGAGGGGGCTTGAGACTAAGGAAGGCAGCAAGCGCGCAAGCGCTCCAAGCCTGACACAGGGAAGCAGTGGCAAGAAGTATTGGAAAGCCAGCAGCTCCCGCTGTAACTCCAGCTGCAATAGCGTGTGTCAAAGTTGTTGCGGAAGCTCGTGTTTGATTTTTGTCGGGGGTGGCCGGTCCGCCTTCTGGGCGCGCGTCTGCTGCGCTTCGCTGCGCGGCGCGGCGTACTAGATTCTTTTCTGGGGGTTGAGTGTTTGAAGCGCTCGCAAGCCTCATTTCTCTTTTGTTTTTCTATAGATTCCATAGTCGCAGTTTTGATCGACTGGGAAAGTTGGGTGTGCGCAATATCTGTTGGATTGACATCTTCCTGAAGAAAGTGTCTGCGCGCCGCTCTGGCGCAGCACGGACACGGAAGCTTCTTCTTCTTGGTTTGTAGAGATGGGTAACGATCGAGAGGGGCAGTTGGGGGGCATTCGTATTTAACTTGTGAGGGGGCTTGAGGCTAAAGTGACAAGAAGTATCAATTGCAAAGTCTGGAGCCAGCAGCTGCCGGGTTGACCATAATGCCAGTATTAATTGCCCCGGAATCCTGGCAACTCCGGGTGACCATAACGCCAGTATTTATTTGCCCCGCAATTCTGGCAACTCCGGGTGACCATAATGCCAGTATGTATTTGTGCTGGAATTCTGGCAGCTCCGGGTGACCATAATGCAAGTGTTTATTTGCCCTGGAATTCTGGCAGCTCCGGGTGACCATACTGCCAGTATTTATTTGCCCCGGAATTCTGGCGACTCCGGGTGACAATACTGCCAGTTTGTATTTGCCCCGCAATTCTGGCAACTCCGGGTGACCATAATGCCAGTATTTATTTGCCCTGGAATTCTGGCAACTCCGGGTGACCATAATGCCAGCATTTATTTGCCCCGGACTTCTGGCGACTCTGGGTGACAATAATGCCAGTTTGTATTTGCCCCGGAATTCTGGCAACTCCGGGTGACCATAATGCCAGTATTCATTTGCCCTGGAATTCTGGCAGTTTCGGGTGACCATAATGCCAGTATTTATTTGCCCTGGAATTCTGGCAGCTCCGGGTGACCATAATGCCAGTATTTATTTGCCCTGGAAGACCATAATGCCAGGTGGGTTCATTTGCTGCTGCAAGCGCTCGCAGTTTGATTCGAAGTGACCGTTTTTTAAGTTTCATGTATGTGGACTTGCTTGGGATGTGTTTTTGTCAAAAGAAGTTTGGCCTTTGGGGGCCTTTTGAGGCTGGTCACTATTTGGCTCTCCCCTCCCCATTTCCTAAAGTGTCTGCGCTTCGCTATGGCTTTTTCCTGGTTTGTAGCAAACGGCGTGTGTCGGTTGCGAAACTCGAGTCTGATGTTTTCAGCGATCACATGTCTGTGCTTCGCGTCGTGGCTCGGCATGTAGGGCTCTTACCTTGAGGCCTTCGAAGTGTTTCAAGCACTCGTGCGGCTTGAACGCATTGTTTCTTCGATGGAAATAGCTGCTAGCGCTCGCACGTTAGCGCATTTGCGTCAAATAAGGAGATAGCTTTGTTTGTTAGACATTCTGCTTGGGCAGGCGGTGCGTGGTAACTTGATGAGTCGTGCGGATCGGTCCTTCAAGTTTGTGAGGTATCAGCCTCCGGCGGTAGGATGCTGGCCTACGCGAGGACGGGCGACGGAGGATTAAACAAGTTTGATTCTGGCGCCAGCAGCCACGGGCATTCTAGCTCCAACGGCGTGTTTCGTTTGCAGCCAAAGAAGCTCCAGTTTCAGAAATCACGTTTCTGTGCTTCGCGTCGTGGCTCGGCGTGTAGGGCTCTTACCTTGAGGCCTAAAGTGTTTCAGGCACTTGTGCGCCTTGATCGCAGTTTATGACTTTTACCTTGAGGAGCGCGTTCCTAGCGTGCGTGCGCCTTGAACACATCTCCCCGCGTTGGTTTCCAGAGCTGAGGTTTTGATCGATCGGGGCAGTTGGGGGCGATTGTTTTTCCGGATTTGGGAGACCGTTTCTTCACTGCGGTTGTGCCACGAAGTTGCGACTTTCGAGTTGGAGGAGTACGTTTTCTTTTCTATGGCTGCGCTACAAAGTTGCGATTTTCGAGTATTTCTTGCGTGGGGGCTTGAGAAAAGGCTACCGTATCTAGACAAGGCAGCAGGCGCGCAAGTTAGCCTGACACAGGGAAGTAGTGAGAAGAAATGACACTACAGGGCATCCATGTCCTGTGCTTGGAACGAACAGAATTTAAGCCCCTGTCTGAGTCCAATTGGTGCAGCAAGCCTGCCGCCAGCAGCCGCGACAATTCCAGCTCCAATTGCATGTGTCAAAGTTATCGCAGCTCAAAGGCTCAGTCCGCCTTCTGGGCGTGAGTCTGGCTCTGACTTGACATCTTCCGGACAACATGTCTGTGCTTCGTGGAATAAAATAGGACCCCCTCATTTCTGTTTTTGTTTCTATAGGTGCAGTTTTGAGGGGGGGTTTGCGCATCTTTTTATTAGAGGTGAGAAACGGCCAACATGTGTGTTTGGCTCCTGGCTCAGTTCGTGACGCAGGTGTCTGCCTCGCTGCGCGGCTCGTGTTTCAAGCGCTTGCGCGCCTTGAGTTCATTTCTATTTGTTTGTTCGATGGAAATCGCTGCTTTTGATCGATAGGGATAGTTCGGGTTTTGATACGCAGGAGGTTTTGTTTGTTAGACATTCTGCCTGGGCAGGTGATTTGCGGTAACTTGGTGAGTCGTGCGGCTGCGCCGACGATGCGTCCTTCAAGTTTCTGCCTTATCCGCTTCCGGTGAGAGCGCGCTGGCTCGCCGGGCGACGGAGGGTTAAACAATTTTGGTTCTGGAAGCTGGGAAACGGCTATTCCATCTAAGGAAGAATCATACACATCCTGATCAAGAATGCGCTGCGCATATTTTGCTGCTGTTTTGTTGGTTTCCCAGAGCTGAGGTAACGATCGATCTTGGACGTGTGGGAGGGCAAGTCTGGCGCCAGCAGCCACAACCAGTCTAGCTCCAACGGCGTGCGCAAAAGCTCGTGAAGCTCGTGTCTGAATTTTGTTTCCGGGTGACCGGTTCACCTTCTGGGTGTGCGTCTGGCTCAGTTCCTGAGGAGTGTTGCTCTTACCTTGAGGCTTAAAGTGTTTCCCCACTTATGTTTTCTTTGTTCGACCGCGTGTTAATTATAGCGTGTTTCAAGCATGCGCGTCTTTGATACATTTGCGTGGAGCGTGGGGCGATGGGATGTAGGGTCTGAGAGGGCTTGCTGGAGGGTCTGAGGGTCTGAAGCAAGGGCCAATGTGGAGGCACTGAGAATGGAAGTCCAAGGCGCTCTGCTAGATCCTTTTGTAATGGCTGCAGGACGAATGCAACTATATACTACGAGATAGGGCCTTGAGCCAAATAGCAATGTGTGGCGCAAGGTCAATTGCAAAGTAAAAGCAACGCATGGGGCGAGGGGCGGGGCGGGGGTGGGCGGGTGGGGTGGTTTGGGGGGCCTCTCACCTGGCTCAAGGCTGGTAGCCTGTATAGAGGAAAAAGCCCGCTTTGCTGACTGTGGTGCAGTTTACGCTTGCAAGAGCTGCTTACAACACATTTGATTTCTTCAACACATATTTACCTTCTGCGTCGGAGAGATCCAAATCTCCGCTTTTTTAGCTCTGGCTGAGCGCGGCTAGCCCTGTCCGGCCAGCTGCTCGGCTCTTTGCTACCCGCTGTCGGCCTGTCTTTGCGGACCGGCGCATGGCTTCGAGGGTTGGTTGGAAAGAAAGGCAGCTCGGCGGGTCTTGCAACTCAGTGCTATACTGCTATTGCCACCGCCTGCGGTTTTGGCTTCGCTTGACTCAGGACTCAGCGCGGCAAGCCTTCTCGACAGCCGGCCTCCTTGCGTTAGCTTTTGAAATCTTTTTCGCTGGTCGCGCAGAATAATGACCTGCTTCCCGCTGACGCGATTCGATCGAAAGCTTGCGCGCGCGTCGCCAGGCTCAGCGCAGCTCGTGTTTGCAATTTCCAGACAGGCTACGTCAGGTCAAACACTCCCTTGCTTTCGAGGAGGCGGAAGGGAGCGCAGCTGCCAGTTGGTCTTGTTGAGGTCTTCTTTGCCTCGTATTTTGTAACGCGCGTTTTTGCCACGTCAGGCCTAACTCGCTCTCAGCGCGAGACGTGGCTCAGCGCAGCTTGTCTCTGTGTTGGAGACAGGCTGCGCCGAGCTCAACGCTCACTCGCGGCTGGCGCGCAGAGCGACGGCAGTTCTGCGCAGAGGCGGAGACTGCGGTTGGGTCTGCGAGGGATGTGTATGACTGTGTGACTCAACGAGCGGTAAAGCTGCTTGGCTCCTAGCGCCTTGGAGTAGGGAGGGCAAACGTGCGCGAAGACTGATGCTTGCCGGACGTAAGGGAGAAATGTTTCCTCTGCCGCTTGTTGGGGACCAGGCCCCTTTTCCAGCAGCCACGCCTCCCAGCTCTGCAAAGCAAGGCATGCCATTCACTGTCTGCAGCCGGATTGCATTTCTTGCCTGCGTTGAGCGGGGGGCGCTACCCGGAGGTGCCTCCGGCTTATTGCTTTCTGAAGGCCGCCGCTGTGTCTGCCGCGGTCGATATGCAGCCAACGCAGCTGCAGCGGCGGGCTGCGCCTTGGCGGCTGATCGGAAAGCAACCTCGGCCTGCGCCGCAGCCAGTCAGAGAGGCGAAGCGCGCTGCAGCGGCGGCGGAAGCTTTGGCAGATGAACACAAGGCTGCTGCAACAGTTCTTGCTGGGGACCAGGCCCCATTCCCAGGGATCTCGCCCCCAAATGTGTCGTCAAAAAAAACATGGAGCAGCCGTTGAGGCAGCTGCTGGCCAGCGCGCTTGGCAGGTATGACATTGACTTTGTGTCTGCGCCAATTCCGCTTGGCTCAATCCCTGTGTTTGCTGATCAGTGGGTGCTGGGTGGCTGGCGCTGCCAGAACAACCACCGAGATTTTCCTGCAGGCTTAGAGCTGAGCAGTACGAGCCCCTTCACGTTGAGGGCGGCGCCTGTGCTGCAGAGCCGCGACAGTTTCAAGCAGCGCGTGAGGGACCTTCGCGCTTGCATCCACCAAGCACACGTGCCTGCTGCCACCCGACACTGGCGCCTGTCCATCCTGCGCAAGATGACAGCGTCCTGACAATGAGTTCTGCAATGTGCGACAGTCAGGTCTTGCTGCGTGTGCTGCAAGAAGTTGCAAGTATTGTTCCATTTTATTTGTGGCTTTGCGGCCTCTGCATGAAGCTACCTGCGGAGCCTTTCTGGGATAAACTGCAGAAGTGCTGGCAGCAGATGCGACGCTTCTCGGCTTTCTTCCAGCAAGCCTTGCTTGACCCAACCCTTGGCCCAGCATGTCGCGAGAGCGCTTGAGGCGACATGGGGCCGCTGGCCGAGCCCTTGATTAGTAGCGCCGAGGCTGGCCGTGTCTTTGCGCCGCGGCCCGCGTGACCCCGTGCGCCAGGTCGACATCGGCGTGCAGGCGCCAGGCGAGCTGTTCGTGCTGGCATGCCGCCCGACGGGCGTGCGCGGCGAAGGCGGGCTCTTAGAGGAGGGAGTTTGCGACGACGGCGTCTTCGCTTACTCGATGTTCGGAAGGCTTGGCCAAGGCTGCGGCGCATACACAGTTGCGCGCGCGCCCGCACGTGGCTTGCGTGTCAAATCTTTCAAGGTCTCCCCGGGTTCCTGGATTCATTGGCTCAAAGCTCTCGGGGCGCCGAACACCTCAGCGCCCTCCGACGCAACCAACGAGTGGGTGTGTCAGCAGAAGCCAGCGCTTGCCAGCGCGGTTGCTGGTGTGGAGCGCGCCAATGGCCCCAACCTTGGTGGCTTGAGGCTAGAGCTGAGGATTGCTCCAGATTGCCGCGGCTGGGCACAGATCGAGGAGCGTATCAAGCCCACAGTTGCGGAAATCGGGATCGCACCGTCGCTGTCCCGATCAAAGCGCAGGAAATTTTGAGCGCGTGCCGGCTTGCCCTTCGCGCCGCCGAGGACCCGTCAGACTGATTCCTTGTTTTGCCTGCGGGGGAGCTGCTCGCTGGCAGGACGCCGGGCTTTTTGCTTGCCTCCCCGTAAGAGCGGCGACGGCGGGCTTCGCCTTGGAGGGTGCTCGGCTACCATCGGCTCCTGCGCATCCTAGGCTGCTCCTTTTCGCCTTGCCACTGGCGCAGCCGGGCGCTCGGACTTCTAACAGGCTGCTTGGCTTGCGTGCGTTTCCGAGGCTTTGTCGCAGAAAGAGACGGCGAGGAGTGGGGCCCCAGCGCTGGGGCGGGCAGCGGGGGTGCTGCGCAAGCCCCAGCCTTGCTCCGTGCGCAACGAAATGTGGAGCTTCCAGCACGCACGCCCATGGTTCGACTTGCTGCTGAACTTACCGCCTCTGAAATCAAGGAGATTGGCAAGCGCAATGTGGGATTGTTCGACTGGCAGAGCTTGGCTGCTGCTGCGGGCGACAATCATAGCCCAGCGGTTTTGTCGATGGCAACATTCTGATGAACATTGATGTACCAACCGTGCTTGTCATCTTGCTTCCATTGGATGCGCTGTCCTACGAAGAGGCAATCATTTTTGTCCTCGGAACCAACCTGAAAATCTTTCCGAAGTCGTCCCATGATTTCCTTCTCAAACACGTCATCCCCCGTCATAAGAAGACCATCTACATGAAGAGACAGTGCTCCATGAACTTGTCGATTCTTGGCATTGTTACCAGAAACAGGATCCGTGAGGTAATCAACTGCTCCTTCGAGATCGAAAGTTGTGGATGATTTCTTTTCACTCACGAATGCGGGCTTCGGAAGCTGCTTGCCGCAGTACACGTATGTACAACGGTCTGCCCGGGTTGGCACCAGTCCGTAGGAACGAAGTGCCGAATCAAGGATGTTCCACCATCTGCGGGGTGCGCCCGTAGGCAGGCTTCTTCATGCGCGCTCCAATGTGTGGTGGATATCCCATTTCAGGAGGTATCTGACAAATGATGTCACGAGACTGATCGTATGCTTCGCCTTGGAGAAATGCTGTCTTCAAATCCATGTGGAGTATATTCCAGCCTTTATTTGAGGCTGCTTGGATTGCAAGGCGGAAACCACTCCTGGATGCAGCAGGACTGTCTGTCTGCTGATCATTCTTCTGCTTGTCTTGGAAGCCTCGGAGGACCCAGCGAGCCTTGGTCTTCAGGAAGTTACCATCCTTGTCTCGCTTCAGGGTTAGAACCCAGCGACCGGTGACCCAGTTCCTAACCTGAATCTTGCGTGTGTCGACTAAGTCGAACACTTCATTGTCAAGCCATGATTTGCACTCAAGCTGCTTGGCTTCTAGGAATTGCTTCTGATAAGCTCTTATTTCCGTGGCTGTAGCTTCCTTCCGCTTCTTGCCAATGAGTGCGGATGTGGATGAAGCCTTCAAGGATTCTTGCTTGGATGAATACAGAACTAAGAGTCATAACTGGTGAACATGATTCTGATCTGTGTATTTCTGATGAGAGAATCCACATCGGGACGATGGGATGAAGGTCCCTTTTACATGTCCAAGAAGGACAGGGTTGCCTTCTATATCTCTCGGAACCGTAAAGGATCCAGTGTTCGCACAGATCTTCTGTTCGGCTGTCATGAGTGACCAATGCGCGAACGAGATCAGCTTGGTGATCATCGTAGGATCTGGTCCTCTGAGAGTCTTCTGAATCTCCATCTTCCTGGTCAGTGTATCTCATGGTTCTTTCTGAACTTCCAGTGCCGGATGAGGTTGGAACATTGAGGAATCAGCTCTTCCTCACTTTCATATTGGACCGGCAAATTCGCTGGATTGTTCGGATTATAATTGGATGAAGATGCAGGATCATGTCTGGGAGAATTCCCAGGTGACTCATCATTGTCATCTGGATTCTTCTTCTTCTTCCCAGTCTTCTGCTCCTTTGATGGACTGCCGGTTGTTTCTTCTTGCGCAAGTGTTGGCAGTTCAAGATCTTCATCTTCTGCTTCGGGATTTGTAAGAATCGCAGGTGGTGAAGGTACCACGACAGTCGGAAGAATTGGCTGAGATGATTGCGACTGTGACGGCAAAGAGACATCACCCCCCAGTCGATTGAGTCCACTTGAGGATGAAATGGACTGTTTTTGCCGTTTAAGCGCTGCATCTCCTCCGCCAGGCTTGTCGTGTGGCGGTAGTGGAGGATCCACTGGACTGTCTGGTGACACACTGCGTGGTGCTGGCGGCATGGGATGATCAGGCTGATGTGGAGGATCCGGAGGAGGATCTGACATGTTCTTGTCCGGAGGTGTTGGAGGTCTTGGATCAGGCATGGGATGGTCCGGTTGATCAGGTGGCTGCTGCGTGTCAGGTTGTTGAGGTGCATCCGTTGGATCCAATGGATCCGTCTCGATGGGCATCGGCCTGATAGCCGGCGCATCGGTGAACGACTGATGAACGGATGAAAACATCACAGCATGCCACGTCTTCGGATCATACTTCTCCCAATTGCATTTTGATGCAGGCAAGACCCAAATTCTATTCAGCTGATCAGGCTGCCAGAAGGATATGATTGCATCGTCCGGAGGTGACGTAATAGGCATATTGATGCCAATGGTGTGGACGTATGCGGTGCATGCATCATACTGAGTGGATGAGATGCACAATTGTCTCAACTTCTTACAGCCATTCCACATGTTCTGACATCGCCAGTCATTAGGATCTTGCTTGAAGATATCGATTTCAGTCCCAGGTGGGTACTGCTTCATCGTCTTCTGGAACTTCTGAACTAGCGGATCCTGGATGACTAATGGTTGAACGTCCTTGTTGAACGGCAGGTCTTGGATTCTGACTGCAAGACTGCTGCTGGTCATGTTGAACTCCTTGTCAATGGCTTCCATCTCCTTTCTCAGGATATCAACCTGCTTGATGGTGAATGGTTCAAAAAGGTCCTCCAAGAGGTACACCTCATTGTCAAGCGGTTTCACCTGCAAGTGTCGTAGGAGGATGTGCGCGAGATCCTGACAGAACTGGTAAGGATAAACCTGTGCCAGTTTGGTCCTGCTTCCGAAGGTACCAGCGTTTCCCTCTAGGGGTTGGTGTTCATGCTTGACTGAGCTGGAAAATTTTTACACCTTCTGAAGATCGGTCTCATAACCTCGGAAGGTAAACAGTGCATCAAGCTCGTGGGCTTGAGACTTCTGAGCCCGGATTCAGGATCTTTAAGTCCGTATGCACAGAAATGGAAATCTCCCAGGTCACGGATGGATCTGAAAACAATTGCTGCATGCATTTCAGATACCATATCCTGGATGTCTGAGGATTTTCGATAATGAAGTATCTTCTGTGCTTCAACTGATATCGCGCAATGGATGCCACAAATTCAACCATGGGAAGGTAGCGTCTCCGCTTTTCCCCAACCTTTTGTTGGTCTTGTTGGATGTTCTGCATATTTGACCATGGTCCACAGACCGGTGCCATAAGGATGACATCAGGTGCTTGTTCCCTGATGATCTCCATGACCATGTGTCGTCCCTTGGATGTCATTACATCGAATCCTGTGCGGATGTCTACGGGAGTCCCAACCTTAAGACCTGATAGTGCACAGCATTGACTGAATCTGGCACTTCCTGCAAAGATCTCGAGAACGTGGATCTTTCCCTTACGCACACAATTCCAATGTGCTTGTTCAGGAATGGATGTGAGGTCCTCGACGAACATGTTCTCTGCTGGATGAGGTACTGCAGGTTTTGGAGTTGTTTTTCCCGCGATACGTAATGGCACTGAGGGTCTTGGCTTAGGAGCTGGTGTGGATGATTCCTTTGTCTTGGAATCTGCAGAGGAGCCTGGTTGCTCCTTCTCCAAGGATTCTCGCTCTTCTGGTAAAAGAAGATCAATTCCGGGTTTCTGCGGAGGGATGGTCTCATCCTTCCTGAGCTTCGTCATGTTAACCTTGATGAGTCGAGTCCCAAGATCGAGTCCTACCATCGCTCCTTCAATGGAAATGACCTTTCCTTTTAGCCATATTCCTCCCTTGCTTCCATCGGAACGGATCTTGGATTTGTTTTCCTGCCAGTAGAATACCTTGTCCTTCACCTGAAGAGGCTTAGAACTCATTCGGAGATTTTGAGCAAGGTCTTGTCGGATGTCTTCGGATTGACGTGCTTCTTGGAAAGCTTGCTTTGACAGCTGCTTGATCTGGATGGCTGTCAGCTCTTCTTCATTCCTGTCAATCGTCAACTGAGTTGGTGTTGCGACATCGAGTTGGATGAGATCTGCTGGTCGTCTTCCGAATGCGAGCTCCAATGGTGTTACACCCCCGTAGGTGACGGTCTGATTCCTGACAGTTGCAGCGGCCTTCACTAGCTGCCTGTATGTCACTTTCTTCAGTGTTGCAGGTGCTGTACCTGCTTTGATGGAACTTAGCATGATCTTGAGTTGTGCCTTCAGGAGTCGAACTGCTGCTTCAGCTCGATTTGGCCATGGTGTATTCGGTCCCAAAGATATCGGTGTGATGTCAAGGGACTGATAGAAATGTTCCCATGTATCTGTCATGAAGGCTTGATCTGCGACGACTGATTTGGGCTGCAAGTGGTACTGGTCAAAATAGTTCCTGAGGACAGTGATGTTCTCGGCTTCTTGCGTAGTTGTCACTGCCTCTGCAGTGAGCAATGTTGTTGCTCCATCCAGGATGACAAAAACAATGATGTGTTCTCCTGTTCCAAGAGGAACTTGACAGTGATCAATGAATGTCATGTCACCAAAGGTGTCCGCTCGAAGTCCACTTGTTTTGCTTCGTGATGGTGCATGTTTTGCCGCTTGGCAAACTTCACACTCACTTCGGATCTTGTCAAATAGATCGAATGTTGATTTCGGCAAATGAAGTGCTCGGGTTCTAAATCGAAATTGATCTGTTGTCATGTGATGATGCTGCAGGTGGAGTTTCTTCAACTCTTCGGGATTTGACAATCGCTTGTGGATTCTGCCTAGGGCAAGCGGAAGCGATGTGGGTTCTTCTGAGGATGGTGCGAAAGGATCTGGCTCAATAGTCGACCGGCCCCTCTTGTCGATGATCCTGTCTGCTGCCGATCCTGAACCTGCTTCTTCGTCCTTAAGCGAATTGTCCGCGAAGGTGAAAATGGTCTTACCTATCCACAGGTTAATCATCGGTTTATTTGCCTCGGATGTAAGTCTCCAATTGTCTTCTAGGATGTCTGGATCTCCACCTGCGGATGCATCAATGATTTCCGTAGTACGCCCTGGCTTCTCGGCTAATGTTATCAGGACTGATTGGACATTCCTTGGCTCCATTTGGTGTGAACAGCGCCTTTCGGGGCGTCATGTGCACACGGATGAGCTGCTTGTTCTTCTTGTCAAGGATCCAATGGTCCTGCTTTTGAGACCCAATGATCTTAGGAGTTGCTAGGTCCTCCTTTGTCTCGGATGATTTTGCTGCACAAACAGTTTCGCTCTTGGTGAGATCCCCGGAGGGAAACTTGATGCTGTTATCATCGTCATAGACATAGTTGATGAGGCCCTTGTGAGCAATTTCTCCATGCGCCTTCACTCTTGCAACTCCAGCGAGATCGACGAGTGCATGTCCTGTACCGGATACTGGAACTGCTTGACGGTTCATGCCAAAGGCCTTGCATGTGATCTTGTCACATTGAGGTGTGTGCTCGATGGTCATGTAGAGGTTCCGCATCTGGCTGATGCTGAGAAGGATTGGTACAGTTCCTTGTTCAAGGATGTCGATGTTCGTACTGCATGGAGGAGTTGTGTGATATCGAAGATGCAGGGTCCAATTTACCCTGGCGGTCTCTCCGTTTGCAAAAGTGAACTTGGTCTCGGCCGGGATGTACTCATAGGAGATGATGTCCTTCATTGGTTCGATGGCCTGAGTAAAACGCTGGATTGCATGCCAGCTGCCCATAGATCTGGTACATCCATTGTCCAGAATCGCAGGTCGGGTTGTGCTGAGGGTTGATGACAGGCGCCATCAGCTTTGTTGCCAGAAGGCTGTGATTTGTTGTGACGGACAGAGTGTGTTCTGAAACTGTATCTGATTGGATCAGCTTCTCGTGGATGGCCTTTTTCCCAGGATGCTCATATGCATCATGGAATGCCATTAACGCTTGTCCTGTGCTGGATGTCTCATGGGATGAGTACCAGCCATGTTCGTTCCATGTCCATGATTGATCCCAATCTTGGTCTGTCCAACCGGCATAGGTAGGCTCTATGGATGGTGCAGTCTGCTGGATGGCGGGCTGCTCCTCCGTCTTCTCTGCGGTGGCTGCGAACGTCTTGGATTTTCCTTTTTCCTGTCCGCTCTTTCCTTTGCCACTCTCATAGGATGGATAACCTTTGTTTCCATCATAGGGATATTGGAATTTTGATTTTCCTTTCCCTTCCTTCCTTGCCTTTTCCCCAATATGCCTGGTCGTAGGGATCATAGTTTTCGTTGGCCATATTGGCCTTTCCGCCAGAACCGCTTTTTCTGAAGGGTTTGAAGCCACCTCGTTGGTGACTGCCCTTTTTGTTTCCTGATTTTCCCCTTCCTGTTCTCTTCTTGAACTTGAAGTTCCGCCCCGACACTTTTCTTGCTATGAACGCATCGTTCTCCTCGAGGACCCAGAACGTCTCTTCATCGTTGTTTGACATGAATCCTTCAAGTCCTTCTTCATCCTCAACCCAGAAGCCTTCTTCTCCTTCGTATTCACCTTGTTCGATGATGAAGAATGTGTTGCTTCGGTTGCCTCCTCGTCGTGATGAAGAGTTCATGGTAGAGCGTCTTCAGCATCTCATAAGAGTAGTTTTCTAGTGAGATGTTTCCTAATGACATTGCACTTGTCAGTCTTTCTCTTTGCTGATCTGACAGCTCACTTTGTATGATGAAAAACTGTGCAAGGAGATTATCCCCGAAGGGAAATGCGTCCCGCTGTCTGTCCTGCATTCCCGTGATATACTGTCTGAGGACTGTAGGATCGTCCTCATTTAGCAGGGCTGGAGGCGGTGCTCGAACACCGGCTGCTTGCTGATGTCGAGCAATTGTTCTTGCATTTGCGTCCTGTACGGACTCTCGAAATGATGGGGACTGTGCCGTGAAAACGGGCATCAAGTCCATCCATGCTGCCTTCAATCTCATAAGAAGGATTTCGAATTTTGAGGTAAAAATGAGGAACTCTTGGTTCTGGCTTCGATGATTGAAGAAACTGAGGAGTCTGTACAGATACACGTTGGTCGCACCTTTCAAAAAGTACTTCTTCAGCGTGTTCTTGAAATAGTTGACTCCTTCATCAGGATCTTGCAAAAGGTCATTTTGGAGGACTGCCTTGTACATGTAAGCATCTCCAGTGAGTCTGCTTTTGAGTAGAGGTCCTCTCTTGGGTGCTTCCACCGTTGTGATGGTCCACGAGTTCTTCTAAATTTATCGATGACCGCCAAGCAGCCGCCATCGTACGACGGAAAAGTCAGCTGGTTCAGGTATGTGTTTCCTCCGTATAGCCTGGATTTTTGGCCATACTTGACTAGGCTTCCATGAAGCCTTCTCCAGCGGATGACATCTTCCCTTGGATCTCTGCGGAAAACGCTACCACAAACTGCCCCAGGTGCCTATCCCAGAAGGGAACTGGTACCCTGTGGTAGTAGAGGTCGTTGTTGGTCCCTGGATCTATTCCGGAGAGAGTCCAATATGCCAATATGGATGATTGGTCGCCTTGGAAGTGCAGGTTGATCACCAGGATGATCGTCGGATTCCGTCTCTTCATCCAGGATGTTCTTTGGTGCTGGCTTGACCTTGGAGATAAGCCTCAATGCTGGTGGCGGTGACTTTGGAACAAGTTTCGGATGCGGCGTCGCCTTTGACGTAGGCCTTCCTGCGGGAGGATGCCCTTCTTCATCTGAATCATCGTCATCGGAATCTGGATCATAATCAACCTGCTCCATGTTGACATTCTCCGGTTGCTGAGAGGCGGATGGATTCTCATCGGCGACTTGCTCCATGGGGCAGTCTGATGTCTTCCTCATCGCGAGCAGGGGATTCCTTCAACGGTGATGCCCGTCTCTTGATCATTGGCTTTGGCACAGGTGCCGCGGCGCTGGATTGTCCGAACATCATATTGAGAATGGGCATGTCTTCGAAGTGGTCGAGCATACAAGATTGCAAAGGTCGGATTGGTTGTAAACCGAAAGTGGCTGCAGATGCAGACACATATTTCTTGAGATTCAAAATAGGTCAAGTGCAAACACGCGCATCACGGATTTGAGGAATTGAAAATATGCAAAACGTGCATCAGAATTCTTGGACATGCGGATCATGCCCAGGTTCCCCAATAAGCAAACATGGATTCTGCTATACCGACTCCTGCAAAGGCAATGATGTCGGGTCCGTGCTTCGTGTTGTGTGCTAGCCACTCAACCAATTATGCCTTGTTCTGCAACATGGTACGGAAGGGTGGATGTGCATCTACATTCAAGAGATTGCCGGTGAGGACGGCCTTGATGAGCTCGTCTGCTTTAGCTGAATGCTTGGTCAGCGAATCTGCCAGACAATCTTCACTCCGTACATGTGCAAGGTCGTGCATCTGTCCACTGTTGCTTTCCTTTCTCAACATCTGGATCAAACGCCTTGTTTCTTTCTGTTCCGGTTGATGTGTTGTGGATGCTGTGGTGACAAGATTGTTCGCATCAGTGCGGATGTGTACATCTGCAATTTCGCCCTCTATGTCTGACCAGAGGCCGCGAAGAAATAATGCTGAACCGTAACAACACATTAGTCCGTGCAACTCTGCAACAGTAGTGGACATGGTTGTGGCGGTGATCTTGTGCGTCTCATAGTCGACCAGTGAGCCTCTCGAGTTCGATGAGCCCTGGCGAAGATCTCTTTGTTCTGCAAGAAAGATAACATGCGCACGTTGGGATGACTTATCCTCGTTGTTGCATCTGGATAGCCAACTATGCGTGTCTTGCCACGAAGGGGCCAGAATCTCATGCTTAGCGGGATGCTTTTGATGGTTCTGACTGTCTTATTAATGGCGCGAACGTCCTCAATGGTCGGTGATGATGCCTTGGATGCACACCTGGAAAATTGATAACCAATGTGGAACTGCGTTCGCGACTGTAACCAGTTGATCTGACCTAGGACACTTCTGTATGCAGTATGCATTTGTGGAGTAAGAGGAGTGTCGTCCTTCAGGTGTTTGTCAAAAGTGATCTCCTGCAGTTCGTCGATGGCAACATTCTGATGAACATTGATGTACCAACCGTGCTTGTCATCTTGCTTCCATTGGATGCGCTGTCCTACGAAGAGGCAATCATTTCTGTCCTCGGAACCAACCTGAAAGTCTTTCCGAAGTCGTCCCATGATTTCCTTCTCAAACACGTCATCCCCCGTCATAAGAAGATCATCTACATGAAGAGACAGTGCTCCATGAACTTGTCGATTCTTGGCATTGTTACCAGAAACAGGATCCATGAGGTAATCAACTTGCTCCTTCGAGATCGAAAGTTGTGGATGACTTCTTTTCACTCACGAATGCGGGCTTCGGAAGCTGCTTGCCGTAGTACACGTATGTACAACGGTCTGCCCGGGTTGGCACCAGTCCGTAGGAACGAAGTGCCGAATCAAGGATGTTCCACCATCTGCGGGGTGCGTCATTCAGCCCGTAGGCAGGCTTCTTCATGCGCGCTCCAATGTGTGGTGGATATCCCATTTCAGGAGGTATCTGACAAATGATGTCACGAGACTGATCGTATGCTCGCCTTGGAGAAATGCTGTCTTCAAATCCATGTGGAATATATTCCAGCCTTTATTTGAGGCTGCTTGGATTGCAAGGCGGAAACCACTCCTGGATGCAGCAGGACTGTCTGTCTGCTGATCATTCTTCTGCTTGTCTTGGAAGCCTCGGAGGACCCAGCGAGCCTTGGTCTTCAGGAAGTTACCATCCTTGTCTCGCTTCAGGGTTAGAACCCAGCGACCGGTGACCCAGTTCCTGACCTGAATCTTGCGTGTATCGACTAAGTCGAACACTTCATTGTCAAGCCATGATTTGCACTCAAGCTGCTTGGCTTCTAGGAATTGCTTCTGATAAGCTCTTATTTCCGTGGCTGTAGATGAAGCCTTCAAGGATTCTTGCTTGGATGAATACAGAACTAAGAGTGCACGGTCATCGTCGGTCATGTTCTTGCATAACTGGTCAACATGATTCTGGTCTGTGTATTTCTGATGAGAGAATCCGCATCGGGGCGATGGGCTGAAGGTCCCTTTCACACGTCCAAGAAGAACAGGGTTGCCTTCGATATCTCTCGGAACCGTAAAGGATCCGGTGTTCGCACAGATATTCTGTTCGGCTGTCATGAGTGACCAATGCGCTTCATCTAGAACGATATCAGCTTGGTGATCATCATAGGATCTGGTCCTCTGAGAGTCTTCTGAAGCTCCATCTTCCTGGTCAGTGTATCTCATGGTTCTTTCTGAACTTCCAGTGCCGGATGAGGTTGGAACATGAGGAATCAGTTCTTCCTCACTTTCATATTGGACCGGCAAATTTGCTGGATTGTTCGGATTATAATTGGATGAAGATGCAGGATCATGTCTGGGAGAGTGCCCAGGTGACTCATCATTGTCATCTGGTTTCTTCTTCTTCTTCCCAGTCTTCTGCTTCTTTGAAGGGCTGCCGGTTGTTTCTTCTTGCGCAAGTGTTGGCAGTTCAAGATCTTCATCTTCTGCTTCGGGATTTGTAAGAATACCAGGTGGTGAAGGTACCACGACAGTCGGAAGAATTGGCTGAGATGGTTGCGACTGTGACGGCAAAGAGACATCACCCCCCCAGTCGATTGAGTCCACTTGAGGATGAAATGGACTGTTTTTGCTGCATCTCCTCCGCCAGGCTTGTCGTGTGGCGGAAGTGGAGGATCCACTGGACTGTCTGGTGACACACTGCGTGGTGCTGGCGGCATGGGATGATCAGGCTGATGTGGAGGATCCGGAGGAGGATCTGACATGTTCTCGTCCGGTGGCGTTGGAGGTCTTGGATCAGGCATGGGATGGTCCGGTTGATCAGGTGGCTGCTGCGTGTCAGGTTGTTGAGGTACATCCGTTGGATCCAATGGATCCGTCTCGATGGGCATCGGCCTGATGGCCGGCGCATCGGTGAAAGACTGATGAATGGATGAAAACATCACAGCGTGCCAAGTCTTCGGATCCTACTTCTCCCAATTGCATTTTGATGCAGGCAAGACCCAAATTCTATTCAGCTGATCAGGCTGCCAGAAGGATATGATTGCATCGTCCGGAGGTGACGTAATAGGCATATTGATGCCAATGGTGTGGACGTATGCGGTGCATGCATCATACTGAGTGGATGAGATGCACAATTGTCTCAACTTCTTACAGCCATTCCACATGTTCTGACATCGCCAGTCATTGGGATCTTGCTTGAAGATATCGATTTCAGTTTTAGGTGGGTACTGCTTCATCGTCTTCTGGAACTTTTGAACTAGCGGATCCTGGATGACTAATGGTTGAACGTCCTTGTTGAACGGCAGGTCTTGGATTTTGACTGCAAGACTGCTGCTGGTCATGTTGAACTCCTTGTCAATGGCTTCCATCTCCTTTCTCAGGATATCAACCTGCTTGATGGTGAATGGTTCAAAAAGGTCCTCCAAGAGGTACACCTCATTGTCAAGCGGTTTCACCTGCAAGTGTCGCAGGAGGATGTGCGCGAGATCCTGACAGAACTGGTAAGGATAAACCTGTGCCAGTTTTGTCCTGCTTCCGAAGGTACCAGCGTTTCCCTCTAGGGGTTGTGTTCATGCTTGACTGAGCTGGAAAATTTTTTACACCTTCTGAAGATCGGTCTCATAACCTCGGGAGGTCAACAGTGCATCAAGCTCGTGGGCTTGAGACTTCTGAGCCCGGATTCAGGATCTTTAAGTCCGTATGCGCAGAAATGGAAAGTCACGGATGGATCTGAGAACAATTGTTGCATGCATTTCAGATACCATATCCTGGATGTCTGAGGATTTCCGATGATGAAGTATCTTCTGTGCTTCAACTGATATCGTGCAATGGATGCCACAAATTCAACCATGGGAAGGTAGCGTCTCCGCTTTTCCCCAACCTTTTGTTGGTCTTGTTGGATGTTCTGCATGTTTGACCATGGTCCACAGACCGGTGCCATAAGGATGACATCAGGTGCTTGTTCCCTGATGATCTCCATGACCATGTGTCGTCCCTTGGATGTCATTACATCGAATCCTGTGCGGATGTCTATGGGAGTCCCAACCTTAAGACCTGATAGTGCGCAGCATTGACTAAATCTGGCACTTCCTGCAAAGATCTCGAGAACGTGGATCTTTCCCTTACGTACACAATTCCAATGTGCTTGTTCAGGAATGGATGTGAGGTCCTCGACGAACATGTTCTCTGCTGGATGAGGTACTACAGGTTTTGGAGTTGTTTTTCCCGCGATACGTAATGGCACTGAGGATCTTGGCTTAGGAGCTGGTGCGGATGATTCCTTTTCCTTGGTATCTGCAGAGGAGCCTGGTTGCTCCTTCTGCAAGGATTCTCGCTCTTCTGGTAAAAGAAGATCAATTCCGGGTTTCCTCGGAGGGATGGTTTCATCCTTCCTGAGCTTCGTCATGTTAACCTTGATGAGTCGAGCCCCAAGATCAAGTCCTACCATCGCTCCTTCAATGGAAATGACCTTCCCTTTTAGCCATATTCCTCCCTTGCTTCCATCGGAACGGATCTTGGATTTGTCTTCCTGCCAGTAGAATACCTTGTCCTTCACCTGAAGAGGCTTTGAACTCATTCGGAGATTTTGAGCAAGGTCTCGTCGGATGTCTTCGGATTGACGTGCTTCTTTGAAAGCTTGCTTTGACAGCTGCTTGATCTGGATGGCTGTCAGCTCTTCTTCATTCCTGTCAATCGTCAACTGAGTTGGTGTTGCGACATCGAGTTGGATGAGATCTGCTGGTCGTCTTCCGAATGCGAGCTCCAATGGTGTTACACCCCCGTAGGTGACTCTGATTCCTGACAGTTGCAGCGGCCTTCACTAGCTGCCTGTATGTCACTTTCTTCAGTGTTGCAGGTGCTGTACCTGCTTTGATGGAACTTAGCATGATCTTGAGTTGTGCCTTCAGGAGTCGAACTGCTGCTTCAGCTCGATTTGGCCATGGTGTATTCGGTCCCAAGGATATCGGTGTGATGTCAAGGGACTGATAGAAATGTTCCCATGTATCTGTCATGAAGGCTTGATCTGCGACAACTGATTTGGGCTGCAAGTGGTACTGGTCAAAATAGTTCCTGAGGACAGTGATGTTCTCGACTTCTTGCGTAGTTGTCACTGCCTCTGCAGTGAGCAATGTTGTTGCTCCATCCAGGATGACAAAAACAATGATGTGTTCTCCTGTTCCAAGAGGAACTTGACAGTGATCAATGAATGTCATGTCACCAAAGGTGTCCGCTCGAAGTCCACTTGTTTTGCTTCGTGATGGTGCATGTTTTGCCGCTTGGCAAACTTCACACTCACTTCGGATCTTGTCAAATAGATCGAATGTTGATTTCGGCAAATGAAGTGCTCGGGTTCTAAATCGAAATTGATCTGTTGTCATGTGATGATGCTGCAGGTGGAGTTTCTTCAACTCTTCGGGATTTGACAATCGCTTGTGGATTCTGCCTAGGGCAAGCGGAAGCGATGTTGGTTCTTCTGAGGATGGTGCGAAAGGATCTGGCTCAATAGTCGACCGGCCCCTCTTGTCGATGATCCTGTCTGCTGCCGATCCTGAACCTGCTTCTTCGTCCTTAAGCGAATTGTCCGCGAAGGTGAAAATGGTCTTACCTGTCCACAGGTTAATCATTGGTTTATTTGCCTGGGATGTAAGTCTCCAATTGTCTTCTAGAATGTCTGGATCTCCACCTGCGGATGCATCAATGATTTCCGTAGTACGTTCTCGGCTAATGTGATCAGGATTGATTGGACATTCCTTGGCTCCATTTGGTGTGAACAGCGCCTTTCGGGGCGTGATGTGCACACGGATGAGCTGCTTGTTCTTCTTGTCAAGGATCCAATGGTCCTGCTTTTGAGACCCAATGATCTTAGGAGTTGCTAGGTCCTCCTTTGTCTCGGATGATTTTGCTGCACAAACAGTTTCGCTCTTGGTGAGATCCCCGGAGGGAAACTTGATGCTGTTATCATCGTCATAGACATAGTTGGTGAGGCCCTTGTGAGCAATTTCTCCATGCGCCTTCACTCTTGCAACTCCAGCGAGATCGACGAGTGCATGTCCTGTACCGGATACTGGAACTGCTTGACGGTTCATGCCAAAGGCTTTGCATGTGATCTTGTCACATTGAGGTGTGTGCTCGATGGTCATGTAGAGGTTCCGCATCTGGCTGATGCTGAGAAGGATCGGTACAGTTCCTTGTTCAAGGACGTCGATGTTGGTACTGCATGGAGGAGTTGTGTGATATCGAAGATGCAGGGTCCAATTTACCCTGGCGGTCTCTCCGTTTGCAAAAGTGAACTTGGTCTCGGCCGGAATGTACTCATAGGAGATGATGTCCTTCATTGGTTCGATGGCCTGAGTAAAACGCTGGATTGCATGCCAGCTGCCCATAGATCTGGTACATCCATTGTCCAGAATCGCATAGGTCGGGTTGTGCTGAGGGTTGATGACAGGCGCCATCAGCTTTGTTGCCAGAAGGCTGTGATTTGTTGTGACGGACAGATTGTGTTCTGAAACTGTATCTGATTGGATCAGCTTCTCGTGGATGGCCTTTTTCCCAGGATGCTCATATGCATCATGGAATGCCATTAACGCTTGTCCTGTGCTGGATGTCTCATGGGATGAGTACCAGCCATGTTCGTTCCATGTCCATGATTGATCCCAGTCTTGGTCTGTCCAACCGGCATAGGTAGGCTCTATGGATGGTGCAGTCTGCTGGATGGCAGGCTGCTCCTCCGTCTTCTCTGCGGTGGCTGCGAACGTCTTGGATTTTCCTTTCTCCTGTCCGCTCTTTCCTTTGCCATTCTCATAGGATGGATAACCTTTGTTTCCATCATAGGGATATTGGAATTTTGATTTTCCTTTCTTTCCCTTCTTTCCTTTGCCTTTTCCCCAATATGCCTGGTCGTAGGGATCATAGTTTTCGTTGGCCATATTGGCCTTTCCGCCAGAACCGCTTTTTCTGAAGGGTTTAAAGCCACCTCGTTGGTGACTGCCCTTTTTGTTTCCTGATTTTCCTTTTCCTTTTCTCTTCTTGAACTTGAAGTTCCGCCCCGACACTTTTCTTGCTATGAACGCATCGTTCTCCTCGAGGACCCAGAACGTCTCTTCATCGTTGTTTGACATGAATCCTTCAAGTCCTTCTTCATCCTCAACCCAGAAGCCTTCTTCTCCTTCGTATTCACCTTGTTCGATGATGAAGAATGTGTTGCTTCGGTTGCCTCCTTGAGGTCGGATGGATGGATCTTGGATCGATGTCCTTGTCGTGATGAAGAGTTCATGGTAGTGCGTCTTCAGCATCTCATAGGAGTAGTTTTCTAGTGAGATGTTTCTCAATGACATTGCACTTGTCAGTCTTTCTCGTTGCTGATCTGACAGCTCACTTTGAATAATTAAAAACTGTGCAATGAGATTATCCCCGAAGGGAAATGCGTCCCGCTGTCTGTCCTGCATTCCTTGGATATACTGTCTGAGGACTGTCGGATCGTCCTCACAATGAGGAGGGCTGGAGGCGGTGCTCGAACACCGGCTGCTTGCTGATGTCGAGCAATTGTTGTTGCATTTGCGTCCTGTACGGACTGTCGAGATGATGGGGGCTGTGCCGTGAAGACGGGCATCAAGTGCATCCATGCTGCCTTCAATCTCATAAGAAGGATTTCGAATTTTGAGGTAAAAATGAGGAACTCTTGGTTCTGCCTTCTATGGTTGAAGAAACTGAGGAGCCCGTACAGATACACGTTGGTCGCACCTTTCAAAAAGTACTTCTTCAGCGTGTTCTTGAAATAGTTGACTCCTTCATCAGGATCTTGCAAAAGGTCGTTTTGGAGGACTGCCTTGTACATATATGCATCTCCGGTCAATCTGCTTTTGAGCAGAGGTCCTCTCTTGGGTGCTTCCACCGTTGTGATGGTCACCCAGTCGTCCACGAGTTCTTCATACCTGAACCAGCTGACTTTTCCGTCGTACGATGGCGGCTGCTTGGCGGTCATCGATAAATTTAGTGTTTCCTCCGTATAGCCTGGATTTTTGGCCATACTTGAATAGGCTTCCATGAAGCCTTCTCCATCGGATGACATCTTCCCTTGGATCTCTGCAGAAAACCCGCTCCGCTACCACAAATTGAGGCCCACTGCCCCAGGTGCCTATCCCGGAACTGGTACCCTGTGGTAGTAGAGGTCGTTGTGTTGGTCCCTGGATCTATTCCGGAGAGAATCCAACATGCCACTGTGGATGATTGGAGGATGGATTGTCCCTGGTGGATTGTCTTGTGGATAATCCTGTAAGCGGCCTGCTAAGGTTCTTTTGCTTCACGCGATCATGAATGATGCAATGATCTACAAAAGGGCCCTTGAGCCAAATGTTGCGGGAGATCAATTGGTCTGAGAACCAAACACAAGGGGGGGGGGGTTCACGGCCTGGAACATATATATATATATATGCTCACCCTTACACGCATATATCTATGTATATATATATATATATGCTCACCCTTTTTGTTGCAGGGGGGCCTACCTTTCCACTTCAAAATGTACAACATCCTCTTATTTTAAAGACAGGGGGGTGTGAGCGCATATGCGCAAGAAGTGTGCTGTTGTTGCACATGTTTGTGTGGGTCACAAGTCTGTTGAGCAACAACAGCAAAGGGTTTATAAACCTGAAAGTTTATAAACTATGTCAAGGGTGTGACGGTTTCACTGCAACAAGGCAACACCTGGCAACACCTGGGGGAGGTTGAGAAGTCTCGGGGACGGGACAGGGGATAGGGGAGGGGGCGGGGTGAGAAGTCTTTGACAATGTTTGGTTGAGTCACACCTCACCGCACAGGCCCCCCCTCCCCCGAGACTTCCAGCCTCCCTCCCCCAAGACTTCCAGCCCCCCTCCCCCGAGACTTCCAACCCCCCCCCCCCCGGAGACTTCCAGCCCCCCCCCCCCCCCTCAAGGATACCATGACCATGAAGACTTCCCAGGGTGTTGCCTTGTTGCAGGAAAACGCCAAACACTCAAGAAGGTTTATAAACTTTCCTGCAAGTTTATAAACCTTATGTCGGCTTAATGCGTAGCAAATGGACTGTTGTTTGGGGAAAAATGTTGTTTGGGAAAAGAAACCATCTTCGGTCCAAGGAAACACAATCTGAGCAGTTTCTGCAATACACCACGTTTTTTCAGCATTTTGTTGGATCTCTAATCCCTTCAAATGTCCATTTTGAAGCACCTGTAACCTAGAATCTGGAGATCAGAATCCTCGAACTGTCTAATGTTGGATTCTCCAAGCCTTTTGATTTGGAGCCGGGAGTCCTCCAACAAGTCCAAATATACATTCCTTTCCAAGTAAGATTTTGCTCCGATTGGAATTTGAATAGTTGAATAGACTTTAGTAAGGACATAATTCAACACAATTCATAATTCACCAATATTTGATCAGAATTTGAACAGGAATACCTTTTTCAGACAAGAAAAAATAGCATTTCAGTAGAGTTTAAATATACTTAAATGCAGACAGATTTCAATTGGCTTTTGAACATAAGAAATTATTGAAGAATCCCTTCCCAAATATGACTTGAATTCGAATAGAGCTTATTCTGGAAAGAAGTCACTTGGCCTTTGCAAACAAATTTTGAATAGCAACTCATTCCCGAATATGATTTAGATTAAATGTGGCTAAACAAACAATGGGCAAATACCCCCAGACTCTCAAAATTGGTCTGGACATTTGTTTGGCATGTGCAGGTCTCAGAGCATTCATTTCCAGGAGATTTATGCTTTTGGGTCTGTGCAGGTTGCATAGCTCAAAGCCGCAAAATACATGATTGTTCAATGTTTTTTTTCCCCTGGTGTACTCAAAACCACTGTGAAAACCAGTGTTTTTAAACAAAGCCAGGCTCGAATCTGAAAACGGATTCCGTTTTCGCTTCGTTGCCTTTCAAGCGTAAGCAAAGCAAGCATTTGCAGAACGAGGCACACGGAGTAGACTTGACACCTTCAACTAGAAGAGAGGAAAGGTAGGCCCTGGGAGGGAGGGGACATATATATATATATATATATATATTACTTTGATGTTTCCCTTGATTTCAAAGCAAACAGGAATGCTCAATTCACTCTTTACACTGGAGGTTGGCCTACCTATGGCGTTTTGTGCCCTCCGTTGATTCCAAAAGACGCATCAACCGACAATTGAGAATGTGCCAAAACAGATCCGAACATTGCGGCCCCAAGGTTTACAGGCGAAGAAGCACATGCTCTTTTTTCGGCTTTTTGGTTGGATCCTCGGACTTGTTGTTTCTTTTTGTTTGGGGGGGAAAACAGCTCGGATTTCCCATTGGATCCCCGCCAAAAGTGCAAGAGCACATCTTTTTTTGCCGAGGCGTCACAACGCAACCACCGTGGTGTGCGCGCGTTTGTTTTTCTCTCGCTTTTTCTCAGGAAAACCGACCGCCGCAACAAACGCAACACTCGGAGGCCTCCAAGCCTCCGGATGGAGGTGCTTGGCGGGCCGCGCGCCTCGGCTCTGAATTGGAGCGACGGAGCTGCTGTGGAGAAGGCGGAGATGGTGGGTTTTCCCGTGGGTTTCCATGAAAGCCGCCAAACATACAATGGTTTTCCCTGAACAAAATGTGGTTTCCCTTTGAACATGGTAGTTTTCCATTGGGGTTTGCGGCCGGCACCTCCTTCAACAGCTGGGTTTGCGTCATCCCCTCAAATGGGCGTGTCGTATTTTTGGGGACCCGCCCAATCAATATGGGTGTGTCTCTTTTATGGGACCTCCAAAAGTGGTGGTGCTCCTCTCAGGCTTTTTTTGATTTCAATCCTTTTTTTTGACCTTCTGGTTGTCGGCCTTTAAAACCACAACACAAAAAGTACCTTCGAAACAGACACACCCATCTTGAAATGAGACAACTGATTAAAGGAGCCAAAGAGAGAAGTAGACGAACATACGAATGCACGACCAACCCACCGACCAAACAAGCAAGCAAGCAACCATTTATTCGTGGATTCTATTTTTCGGCAGAGTTAAAGCCTAATTCTCAGAACTAGCCTTGCCCCCACTTCGCGGCAGAGAGAGGATAGGCTTGAAGCAAGCAGTTTCTTGACATTGGGGACTGATTTTACCAGGTTGGTGGTTTCCTTTTGGTTTGTCGATAGGATTCTATGGCGTTTTTTGAATGTTTGGAAAATCGTCCGTTAGAAAAGGGTGGGTGGGCAAGGCCACATCTAACTAAACAACCACAACGCGCCTTGGGGGGGAGGCGGAATGACTCAGAGGACCCTGTCAAAGGAAACTCGTGTTCCACGACTTCAGCCAGGTTCCAATTTTGGTCGACGGGAGGGTCACCAAAGATGCAATGAAGGTGTAACATCTCCATGCTGGAAAAATTCGGCGCCAACGAATTTGAAGAACCCATGGAGACTGAAGGGGTCCATTTTTGGGTGCAAACCTCCTTCACTTGGGGTGTCTTTTTATTCTTCTTCTTCTTATTATTATTATTTTTTAAAGGGTTTCTTTGCTGCCACATGGACTCCCTCGGTGTCCATGGCGGGTTGGGGGAGGTTTTGTTTCTTTCTTTTTTCCTTTTCTTTCCGCGTTTGGCTTGTTAGCTTCTTGGCGTCTTGGCTTTTTGGCTTTTTGGCTTCTTGGCTTCTTGGCTTCTTGGCTTTTCGGCTTCTTCGCTTCTCGGCTTCTGGGCTTTTCGGCTTTTTGTTGGTTTATGCGGCATTTGGCTTTTGCGGCTTTTTGCGGGTTTATGCGGCTTTTGGCGGCTTTGGCTTTGCGCATCCACTGCTTTCCCAGTTCCTCTCCGGGCTTTTTGGCTTTGCCACCTCCCCCCCGCTACTTTTTGGATTTCTTGCACAGATTGAATTGCACCCCTATTTGAAATCATCACTTTTTCGAGCGTCCAATTTTGCGAGAAAATGCTGCAAAATACAACATTTTAGGTAATCTGTGTAATCCATGCACTTCTTCGAACATCATAGGGGAAGCCACCCCCGCCAACCCTCCCGCTGCCTTTTAAGTTCTATCGCACCCTTTCTTGAATCATTGCACCCCTACTTGAATCATCAATTCTGACATCATGTTGGGGGCTGCCGCCCCCCCCAACCCCCCCGCTACGTTTTAGATTTTCTACAGAGATTTAGTTGCACCCCTAGTTGAATCATCAATTCTTCGAACATCATGGGGGGCGGGCTGGTGCCCCCCCCAACCCCCCCCTCCCCCCCGCTACTTTTTAGACTTTTGCAGCGATTTCATTGCACCTTTTCGAATCATCACTTCTGCGAACATCATGGGTGGGGCTGCCGCCCCCCCCCAACCCCCCCGCTACTTTTTAGTTTTTTTCTTACAGGGATTGACTTGCTCTCCTGTTTGAATCATTACTTGTTTGACCCCGTCAACCCGCCAGCTACTTTTTGGATTTTGTTACCCACGATTTTGTTGCGGTCGAATCGGGTGGGCATCGTGAGGATCTTGGAGGACAGCGAGGGGCACTTCGCGAGCATCGAGGCGGCGGGGCTGGGGGCGTGTCTGGTGAAGACGCAGCTGGGCCCGGAGCTCGAGGAGGGTCTCACGGAGGCGCGGGAACGAGAGAAACGGCGAGACGGGAAAGGGCTGGGAGAAGGCTGGAAAGCGGGGGCAGGAGCAGGAGGGCCATTTTTTTTTAATATTTTTTTTTTCAGGAGGGGCGGCTTTTCGGCTTTTTGAGGTGTATAGGCGTCCTTTTCGGTGGATTTGGTTGAACAAATAGAGGGCGATTCCTGGTTGATTCCGGTTCCATCAACTACCAGGGCCATTCGTTTCACCTATGGGGGGTGATTGGGGGCCGGGTTTGGGCAATTGGACCCTGGGGGTGGGGACCCTTTACTTGGGATACTTGAAAAAGAGTTTGGAAGTCAGAGAAATGCCCTTTTTTCTCCAGGGCTCCTTAAAAGAAATCTCCATTTTGCTTAACCTTTTGAAACATGGCTGGCTTTTTCAACACCAAAATAAAGATTTAAACCACCATTTACAAGTGGCAATGTTCAGGGGTATAATGTAAGGATCCCTGTTCTCTGCCAAAGGTTTGGGTTAGGACCATTGTGCGATCAACTTGCAATGGCAATCCCAAATTCATAAACCCAGTTTACAAATTAGGTAGAATAAGGGGTCAGCGTTAGGGGGAACCCAGGATTCAACTAGAACGCCTGGTTGAGGAAGCCGGTGCCCGATGTTGAGATTCGCCGCTTTTTTGGGAAAGAACACCCCAGGTTGATGAATCCGGAGTCGGCATTTGGGTATGGGTCAAAATTATTTTGACCACCAGAAAACCGCAGGTTGTAGTCCATGCTTCCATTCATCAGGGTTCCATTTTGGGTACCTATTTTTGACCCACAACCATTTAATCCGGATTTTATCAACCTGTCAGATTAATAGGGAGAAGGCTCCCCCAATCAGAAAAATCGACCAGGGGTTATTGATCCTGGGTCCACTCGTAGAAAGAGGGACCGTTTTTTCTTGGCAAAAGAAGGGTTGTATGGGTGTGCAATTGTTTTTGGGGTACGCCTTTTGTGGAAAGCTTCGGAGGGAAACCAATAGGATAGCACCGATGTTGGGAGGTTCCGAGTCTGTTGAGACAAACCCCTCGATGCCAATGTAAAAGCCTCCATCTTAGAACCGACAACCAGCTCGCATGGGTGTCCTCGAAATAGACGAGTTCCAGTGGTTTAGATTGGCTTTATGCCATCCACGTGCAGTTAGCCACCTTTTGTACTTTCCCCAAAAGGAGACCTACAGTGGATGGACAAAATCCTGCACCACCTCAGAGACCCTGGAAGGATGATTTCCATGTGAATACCAACAAACAATGGTTTCCAAGTGGTGCAGGATTTCGTCCATCCACGGTGTGGAACCAGCTGTCCGCTGTGCTTTTTCCGTGGCCCCGAGAGCTTCCAACGGAGCCTCGCTTGAAACCAATCCGCAGGAGGCTGCGGAGAAGGCCCTGAAGCTCCTGAAGGAAGCGGAGGCCCAGGCTGATGCAACTGGGTCGGAAGAAAACGGGGGCCGTTGCCCCGTTTTATCTTTTTCACCCCCCCCCCCCAAAAAAAATAAATAAATAAATAAATACAATAAATAAACCACGGGCCGGTTTTCCGTTCTAGACCAAGGAAGATGTTGGCATCTAGTCCAAGAGGCATATTGATCTTGAACTGGGCCTTCGGTTTTTGAGTGTAAAGACCCCCCAGTGGTACCGATCCACAAAAAGGAGCCACGCACGGGGTGAACCTCAAGGTGTGATTGATGGCTTTCCGGCTGAAATGGATTAACCCCCCCAAGCTATGGTGGTTCCTTTGGGTTTTCCAGTTCATTGCTTTGTTGGATAAAACAACGCATTGGGTGTTACATTAAGCAACAGCAACAAAACCAAGGGTTTTTAACAACAAGAACACACACACACAGATATATATATATATATACACATATATATATATATGTATCAAACAAAGCATGTTCAGGGCGGCTTCGAACGATGGAACACCCAAAACAACATATATATATATATATAGATATATATATATATACACATACACACATGGGAGCAACATGAGAGACAATGGAGACATGACACGCATGACAAACATCAAGAGCACAGAACAAGGGGACCAACCACGCGGAACGGGAGAGCTTGCTGGCGCAGGCCTCAGATGCAGCCAGCTGAGCGGCTGAGCGGACGTCGATGTCGGCTTCGGAGAGAGACGAGATCCGGCGAAGTTTCGGCGAGGCAGGGGACATATCATGAGCCCCATGTGAGTTGGGAGCAAGATATTCATTGCGAACTCAAGTATCTCAGGATCATGAGCCCCGCATCCGCATTCCAATTGTTCTGACCTTGATGGTAGGTTTTTTGCGGGGCCCCACAAAAAGGTGGGGACGACCCCTGCACTAGGCACTTCTTTCTTTTTGCCGCTTGTTTTCTTGTTCTGTTGATCTTGTAGAGGGCTGCAATGCATACGGGTTGCCTTCTCAAGTTGCGAAAGGCGAAGCAATGGGAAGCTGAGGGAACTTTGGGTTGCCAGTCCAGGAAATGCGACTTCTGGCAAAAACGGAGCTCGCCTCTGTGTTTTTTTTGGCAGGACCTCGGGCCGAGGAGTCTGAAATCCGCCTCTCCTTTTTTTTGGGGAGTTCCGGGAGTTGTTTGTTGTGCCAACGTTCCGCGTCTGTGACAGGTCTCCCACCGGACCCGTTCTTCGCTCCCAAGCGCCGTCAGGACCCATGGACGTCGCGACGTCGGGACCGCGAGCCGCGAGCTGAAAGCTTGGAACGACAGAGGCACCGAGGTCGTGGCTGGAGAAGCCTTCGGGGACTTCGATCCGCTGGTCTTTCCTGGGTCACTTGCTCAAAAAAATCGGTATCAACGATGGTCGATCCCCAGAATGCTTCAAGAATCATTTGAAGGCGGAGATTTCGCAGCGATTTTTCTGGCAAGATAAATCGTCCCTTACTATCCTTCATCTACCCGAATCGGTTTTGAGCAAGTGGCTCACCTTGAGAACTTCCCGGACGGCAGTTGAGGCTGCACGCTCCGTGTCCGCAAGCTGAGCAGGTCGCTGCAAGAAAGCGAGTGCTGGGCGTCTGGCGACTGAGCTCTTTGCCCAACCTGTGGTGCCCTTGGTGCCTTGGAGGGGGTGTCCGAACCTTGGATGGACTACATCCTGCACCAGTTGGCAACCATGGTTGAAACCACTGTTTGTTGGTATTTTCGTTGGAATCATCCCTCCAAAATCTCTTAGATGGTTCAGGTTTTCGTCCACAGTAGGTCAACTACCAAAAATGGTGTCCCTTTGTTTCATCCCGGAGAAATCTGCGGCAGCTGAGCATTTGGAGGTCGCGGCTTCGCGCGCGGCCGAGAAGAAAAAGAGAAAGGGGGGCTCCGGCCTGCGCGCGCGAAGGCTGGCTTTGTCCGAAGCTTTGGGGCAGTTCAACCAACGTGGTTACAAGGGGATTCTTCCCAGCTGCTCCAGCTATAACCAGTAGACTTTTTTTGTCGAAAAAATAAAGCTCCAGTCCTCGGCTTTTGAGGCTTCGATCCCTCTTTTTGAGTCCCCTGACACGTACCTCCTAATGGGTGGCCTCGTCTTTTCGAAACGCACGGGCCCCGCCTTGGGGCGCCGTGGAAACCGGACAAACCGAGACGCCACGGAACCCAGCGAGCACCGCCGAGACGAACTCCGCATCCGCGCCAGGCAGATGGCGCGGGAAGCCAAGGAGTGCGCCAGGAACCAGGCGCCCAGAGGGGCTGGTTGGCCGCGGCGATTTTCTTTTTTTGGGGGGAACCCTTCAAACCAAAAAAGGACCGCGCACGCGCGCGCGTAATTATCTTTCCTTTTTTTGGGAGCCCAAAGAAAAAGAGGGAGAAGAAGAACATGGTGGTGGTGGGTTGGATTCTTTGGTTGCGGTCGGTGGGTTTGGTTTTGGTGGTTTTGGCTGGTAGGTTTGCTTCGGTTTCGGCTTGCTTGGTTTGTGTTTTTTTTGTGGTTGTGGTTCGTTTGGTTTTTGACTTACGAGAAGCTTGGGCTCGCCAAGCTCTTTGGTCGATGGATTCCGCAGGCTTTCGTTGGCGTTTAGTTCCCAGTTGAATCCACGGATTATGTTTCATCCAGCCATCAGAAGAAGCAAACACGACACTGCCGGTTCTTGTCCATTCTGTACCATGAAGCACCCAGGATCAGGTTGTGTTTTTCTTCAAAGGCACTGCATTTTGTCCCAGGAGCCCCATATATACATACATATATATATATATGTATACATATATATATATATATATGTTTCCCCCGTGCTATGTCAGGTTTCTGCCACGGGTGGGCCTCAAGAGCTGCGATCGCGTTTCGATGGACATCGACTCCAGGCGCGCTTGGAGGAAGAGGTGGAGTCCTTGAGGCCGGGCTCTCGGTCTGGGCGGTTGCAACTCGTGGCTTCTCTTTGGCTGTGGCTCAACCCCAAAATGGCTTGCGAACCCATAGCATTTGGACAAACACCTCCCCAAAATGCGGTTGTTTCCAAGTCCCAAACTGGGTAAATGGAAACAAAGACAGACAACAACGCCGTTTTTTTTGCCTCGAGGGAGGTGAGGATTTGAGAACTTTTTGCCAACGAATGGTCAAGTTTTCCGTTTTTTCAACCGCAAGTTAAACTTGCAGGGGAGCAGAAAGCAACCGAGGTTTCTTTTTATATAAATCCATCCGAAAGGGGACGCCCCCCCAAAAAACAAACAGAAGCGTTCACTTATGTGGGGCGTCATTGGACCTGTTAGGACATTTAGACAAGCCTGGCAAGGATTCCTATGAGTTTATTGCCCAGGGTATGTGTCAAACAAAGCGGAGGTTTCCTTTTGGTTTCCCTTTAAACCAACCTCGTGTGCACATTCAATCTGCTTTTGGTGGTGTGATGTTTACAGGGGACATAGAAGAAGCCATGTCACTGCCGGACCCTTCCAAGGTTTCATGCCAATCCCGTTTCCGGGATTGGGCGTCCAGCCCTTCAGGCTTCACATTCAACAGGGATCTTCAGACTGGGCAATTCACGCCCAGGGCTGCGAGCCGTATGTTGCAGGTCTCACATGTTTTCTGCGGGCCCTTGGGGATTTTGGAACACCGGAGCCTGCCCAAGGGGTTTTCTGGAACACCGGACCCTTTTTTTGGGGGGGATTTGTTGGCCTGTAATTTTTTGTCCGACGAAGCCCATGGTGGCTTTTTTCGATGATTCTACCACCTGGTTGCATAAGTCCTGGAGTCCTAGAACTAACCCTGTGCAAACTGTGGGCTTCTCCGATTGCTTCTGTGGGCCTTGGTTGCCTGCCGTGGGATGTGGGCCCCCTAAGCGGCGGTTTTGGCGAGGAGTCAGTCATTGCAGTGGTGCAGCCCAATGCTGGGCGGAAAATCAGGGCCTGGACTGCAGCGGAAGCAGTGGAATGGGCCCCAGACGTGGCTGAACAAACAGGCGGCAGCTTGGGCGCTTTTGTTGGGGCCGGCAAGAGGCCAGACCCGCGGCAGCAGGGAGTCTCGCAGTGACCCCAGTAGCAGTGCTTCCTCCCTGAGCATGTGGCGACGCCACTGCTTCAGAGTCACACGCTGTCAAGTGTCCAGAACTCAGGAGAGACGTTGGGCCTTTGGATTTCCCTTCCAAAAGAGGACCTCAAAAAGGCTCCTGGGCAAAACTACCTCCCACTTGCTTTGACCAGTGACACTGCTGTGCCACGCTGAAAGTGTGAAGGAGCGCCACGATTGCGGTGACACGGTGAATAGCGACAACCCAAATGACAGGAGCAGTGTGTATGCTGGGAGTGCGATGTGGAGTGATGTGTAGACAGAGCACGAAATGTGGGCGCCCCAGGGCCAGTGGAGCATAGGGACCATGCCACGGAAGAAACTCAGGACAACACTAAGCAGGAAGCAGCGGCTTCGTGGACAAATCGAGCTCACAAATCAGCGATGCTTATGTTTCCCTCGAGCTTTCAGAACGCTGGGAGCCCTGAAAACTCCACGAAAAGATTGGGCAAACATACAGTTTGGACATCTGCTGGACGGCGCTTGGTGTCTTCCCAAGAGGCGGTTTTGGGCGCCATGCCCCGAACAGCATGTCCTAGCACCAGAACCGCACGGAAACGCTGGTCACTAAAATGCTGATTTTGCGGTTCGAAATCAATCCTCTATCCTTATGCCAGATGGTAGTGGTTTCCCTTGTTGTGATTAGGTATCTTTCTTTCTGGTTCCCAGTGAGAATGAGGGAATGACCCCCACGAAGCATCCCTGTAGTTTCCTTAAGTAAATCCTTAGCTTCGTTCCCAAAATCTGAACACATTCCCTACTGAGAGCCAGCGAGTTTAGGCACGTTTAAGTGAGGCTTGGCCACCGAACAGTTTGCCCCTCTACACTCTAGGCTAAATTAGGTCGTAAAGCGCCCCGGAACCCCAAATTTATACGTCCTAGATGAGGTTCGACATGGGGACTCGCCAAAAAAAAACAATCCTTAAGGGGCTATTTTTCACACGCCCTCTGGAAACATCTCCAATTGGCGGCGATTTGTTTTTCCCACACCCTCTGGAGGCATGGGTATGAGTCAAAATTAAGCCACCAGGGGACCGCAGGTTTTAGTCTATGTTTCGATTTACCAGGGTTCTATTTTGGGTACCTATTTTTGACCCATACCCACATGGGTATTTTGGACTGCCTCAAATGGGCTGAGGCCCCTCACCCGTTCGCCGCTTTGGCCGTTCGCCGATTCGCCGTCGGCAGGTCCTCGGAGGAGGGCTGCGAGGAGGGCTGGTCCTCCTGCCGCGAGCGGCTGGCCGAGGAGCTTCACACGCAGACGGAGCTCAGGACGGGCTCGCTCGACCAATTCACGGGGCTGGCCTTTTTTTCTCCCCGTTTATTTTGGATGGCTCTCCCCGGGGGGAAGGGGGGGGGTTCCCCCATTTTTTTGGTGGGATCCGGAGCTGTGAGGTGGCTATGGGTCAAAAAATGGGGAACCCCACACAAGGGAAGCCTGGCAAACGGAAACGTACTAACGCCTGCGGTCCATGTCCTGGTGGTTTCATTTTGACCCATAGCCATGTGGGGCTTAGGAGGTTCTCAAACTGGAATCCTTTTGGATGGCTATCAAGGTAAGACGCCAGCCAACGGCTCATTCTTAGGGGTCCTTTTTGACAGGCGCAGCAGAGGAGTCAATGTCTGTCTTGTCCTCTCAGGCACTGGGCCATGATTTTCCGGTGGTGTCTGGGAGTCAACCTGAGAAGTGGAATGCTTCCCTTTGACTTGCCACTTGGGTGAGTTTGATCATGGTAGACTGGCCAGCTTCCCTTCTCAAGTTTTTTTTTGGGGTGTCCTTCATTTACCTTTTAACCAGCAAACAAATAAGCTTTCGAGGGGCATCTATTTCTTCCGTCCTAGATTCGATGACCGAAACAAGGGTCGATAAGGCACATGGCATTTGCCCACACCTCACCAGCTTGGCTTGCAGCAGCCACCTGACCAGATGCACTAGGTCACCCAACCTTCTTGCCGGTGTTTGACGGAGAAGACAAGGGTGGGGTGGGGTGGGGTGGGGTGGGGTGGGGTGGGGTGGGGTGGGGTGGGGTGGGGTGGGGTGGGGTGGGGTGGCGTGGGGTGGGGTGGGGTGGGGTGGCGTGGGGTGAGGGGGTGGGAGCTTTTTGGACACCGATCTGTTTCGTCAATCCTTTCACTTGTTGGTTGAAACAGCTCGGATTTTCCATTGGACCCAGTGAAAGTTAAACTTTTGCAGAGGGGTCAACAGCAACCAACTAATAAACCCGCTACATAGACTTTTTTTGGGTGTCAAGTCCTATGGGGAGGATGTCTGAGGAAATTGGACGAGAAGAGGGGCCACTGCAAGATCCGTCAGAAAGCGGGGCCCATTGCCCATGTCCTTCACGGGCTATCCCTTTTGTTCCACAAAGGGAACAGAAGCAGCCCGAGCAATCAAAGAAGCCCTTTTCTTTCCACATTCCCGTCGAAGAGTTTCTTGATTGAGTCGTTTGAGGTGTCCAAGGCGCAAACTTTTAACCGGCCAGACCCGATGGGGTCCCTGAAAAAGGTGGGCCGAGGTTCTTTTCAACAGGGCACCCCAATATTTTTTGTCTTTGTTCTCCTAACTGGTCTTCCAAACACACACACACACAGAAAAGGCGGAGTGCCATCAAAAAGAGCCCACACCCAAGGAGTATTTGTCCACGGTTTCCGTATTTCAGACTCAAGGCTTGGCCCGAATCGGGTGTAAATCGGGTGTCAGGAGGGAGACCAGCGCTTGCAAGCAGAGCTTCGAGCAAATGCGGCTCAGAACGGAAGCGATTTCGGAGGGGAACTAACCTCGCTTTGCCACGGAAATCCGGTTGTCTCATCTTGGACATAGCTGGGTCGACTATATCCACTATATTTTGAACATGATATTGGGAACAAGGCTAAATGTTCAAGTATTCTTTTCATCTATGGGTTCCATCTTTGAACTGGCTCGAACGCTTCCGCCCCATAAGGGCTCCGGGCTTTCCGCGGCTTTTCAAGACGGGCAAGGCCACACCGATCCTCGGTTTCCCTGGGGTCCACATCCCTGGGCTCTCTAAAAAGCGGTCGTCGCCTTTTTGACGCTCCGCCCTTGTCGAGGTCGGTGAGGTCGGGTCAAGGTGGGCCTGCAGGGAAACGTGATGCTAGACAAGATTTAGATCCGGGGTGTAGGGTTGAACCTCCGTGTTTTTTTTTTGTGTGTGTGATTTGTTTTGTCGACTTTTCAGATTTTGGGGTGTTGTCGATGTGGTTCCTCCTCCATCACAAGGGGGGGAGGGGAGCAAAGCGCGAGAAAAGTGAGCCGGGAGTTTTGGGCTTTAAGTTTTTTTTGGGGAAGGGGGCGACTTGGAGATTGCTTGGGCGAGATTACTTGGACCTATTCTGGGTTTTCTGCTTTGTTCGGTTCTATTCATCTTTTCCATTGATCATGGCCCCAGAAGTAACTTCCTTCTGATTGTTGGAGAGAGTGTAAGTGCAGGCTGCATCGGTTTGCTGGCATAGGATGGGGTAGCTTCGGAGATTTGCCCCGTGAGCTAAGCTGAAGGTTAAGCACAGCTATTCATTCCCATCTCCGAACCCGAAAAAACCCTGCCACCTTGTTTACATGGAACCCGACTAAACCGGGACCTTTCCGGTCCCTTTGAAAGGAAAACGGTCGAAACAAGGACCCCAAAGGTCAGGTTTCACGTTAAATTGGTGGGATGGGAGGGGAGCAACCCGACGGTTTCAAGAACCCCCGCGAAAAAAGCTGTTTGTTTCTTCCTTTTTCTCTCGGTTTGCATTCAACCCAAGCCCTAAAAAGGACACCCACGACCTCCAATTGCTGAAGTCTCCTGGAAACAATAGAAACCAGTAATGTTGGGTGTTCCCCTCCAACAGTGGTCTGATTCCCCCCTAAACCCAGGGAGAAGCAGCCCTCCTATTGTTGAACAGGGCTTTCTTCGTCCGGGGTCATGAGCCGATCATTTCCTTTCAAACGCCAGCGGCGCAGATTGCTCTCGTTGGGGGCGAAAGTTGCCTTCGGCTCGAGGCTGCAAAGCTGCGGGGACGAGAAGGACACCGAGGCTTGCAGCCTGCAGTCGTTTTCTTGTGGTCTCCTTTTGGTGGGCACCCCTTTTGGGGGTTGGCTCAAATCAGGCACCCCTGAATTTGGGTGGTTTGGATTGGTGGGTTGGCTGAACCAAGTCGCCAAAGGGACAACTCCACGATTTTGGGGGCCCTCTTCCAGACACCCGGCCGGCTCGGTATTTTTCTGTCGCTCCATGTGACTTCTTTTCGGGCCTTGGACTTGAAAACTTGCGGAGTTGGACCCAGGACTGTCATGGGTAGCACCACATCCCTTTAGGTTTCCCAACAGGGGAGGAACTCCGGGAAGGCTGATGTCCCCCAGAAAGGAGGGGGGGGAGGGGCTTTCCTGGGTTGCAGGCTGGTGCAAAGGTGGGTTTTATGTCCGTCAGCCCGGACTGAGTTGGCTGTTCCCCCAACTCACTTCTGGTCGAGTTCCGTTTCGGACTGAAACGTCACTTGTCGGGGGTTTAGTGGCAAATGCAAAAAAACAACGAATGGAACACAGAAGATGCTTTTGACACGGTTTTTGAGTTCTTGTGAATGGACCATCTTTTTGCATGAGTGTACTGTTTGTGTCTCATCCACTCGATCGGCTTAGTGTTTCAATCCGGCCGAAGACGGGACGCCTCTGAAACCTTTGCAGGCTTCCTCGGCTCGGCATCTCGGTTTCGTTTTGCCGCGCCGAGATTGTTTCGATGGGCCCACTGAGTTTCGTCGCCTCGGACCGAAGGGCTGAAGAACACCGGAAGGGGAAAAGCTTTGTGCATGTCCCCCTGCAAGCCAGCGTGGGACTCCAAAAGAAGGGGTCCCGCAGAAGAAGCTTCCTCGAGTGATGTGTCACTCTTGGCTTTGTAATGTGCATTTTTTTGGGTGATTTGCCTTCAAGGGGCATGCTGTGGCAAACGCTTTGGCGCAAGTGCCGGGATTTCCTTCAAAACACTTGAGTGGCCGTAAGTTTCAAGGGGTCTTAGGGGCAAAAGGGGTACTGTCTCCTAAAGACAGAAGGTGTATTTTAGGGAGCCTAAGTATGGAGCAGAGTCAGATATTCTGGGTACAGATGTCGGCCGCAAAGGGGTCAAGGCCAGCCCGGTTTGACAAATCCCACCCCCGCCCCCGCCTTCTGACTTTTCTTGGTGGTTTCCGGCCCATCCTTTTCCTTAGGCCTTTGTTCGTTGTTTTTTCGTTGGTTTAGCGGCAGTTTCCATTTTGCCTGCTACACGTTTTCGACTTGTTGCAGGGGATCAGAGAGTTCGGACAGCCCGGTTTTTTTCCGGGCCTCGACCAAAATGGGTAGGGAAACTCACCGCGAGGCATATCGGGACCAGCTGGAGGGAGAGGTGACCACGCTGAGGCGCTTTGGGTTTGTTTTTTTGCTAGACTAGGTCCCCCTCCAGTAGTGCCCTTTCTCATTCTTTTTTTGGGGAGGGTTCCCCTACTAGAATAGTCTACAGAAAAAAGGTTGGTACCCTTACTCTAACCTCTCAGTTTTCTGGAGGACCTAGTAGAGTTCCCCAGGTGGGGCATGGGTCAACAAACTCTACCAAGCCGCGTTTGTCTTCGTCCTGGTTTCTATATTTTCCCATTCACCAGCTTTTTCATGGTTTCGAAGTGGTGCGAACGGATTTCGCAACCCTCCACAGTATGTTTGACCCATGCCCACATTGCGGGTATCCAGCGCGAGGCCCGCGCGCCCGGGAAAAAACCAAACATCGTACAGTCTAAGGTTCGCTCAGGCTTTTAGCAAATTGGTCTGTCTTTTTTAGGCCTCCCCCCCAATGACTCTAATTCGCAGCCGTGGAAACCGTTCTGTGTGAGAAATGAGGACCTGCATTTGGGTCTGTCTTTTTTAGGGTACCCTTTTTTGTAGTTTTAAAGGGACACCAAGAGGAAAACCACAATTTTCGGCGGTCCCTTGACAAGAAAAGACACACCCATGTGGCTGTGAAGCTTAATGGGGAAACTTCTCAAAGTACATACACTTGAAGCTAAACCATATCCACCATTTCAGGGCACCAATTCAGAATCATACCCATGGATGTTTGTTTTCTTTTTGTTCCTGAAACCCCCTTTTGGTTGGTTTTTAAAGGGAAGCCAAAAGGACCACAATTTTGTGGGTCCCCTAAAACACACACCCATAGAATGAAGACAAGGATCCAAACCTGACAAACAATTTCCTTGGTCCACCCAACTCGTGCGATCGGGTCGTTTCAACACAGAGGCTGAGGCTGAGGTTGTCAGGGTCTAGCCGTTTGTGCTGTTGTTCAGCTTGCGTCTTCTTATTCGCCCAACCATGTTCATCAGCTGTCGTCATCATCATCATCATCATCATTATCATCATCATCATCACCATCATCATCACCATCAGCATCATCATCATGATCATGATCATCATCATGATCATGATCATGATCATGATCATGATCATGATCATGATCATCATCATCATCATCATCATCATCATTATCATCATCATCATCATCATCAGCGTCATCAGCGTCATCATCATCATCATCATCATCATCATCATCATCATCATCATCATCATCATCATCATCATCATCATCACCATCACCATCACCATCACCATCACCATCACCATCACCATCACCATCACCATCACCATCACCATCACCATCACCATCACCATCAGCATCATCATCATCATCATCATCATCATCATCATCATCATCATCATCATCATCATCATCATTTTCATCCTCGTCATCCTCATCCTCATCCTCATCCTCATCCTCAACGTCAACGTCAGCACCAGCACCAGCACCACCAAGCACCACCAAGTGACAGGGGACTTTCTCGGGCTAAACCAAAGTTCCTGCCAAAAAGGATTCGGCTCAAGTTGATCGCCCCTTCTCGGGTTTCCACATGTTTCGCTTCAAAGCCCTCTCCCAAGCAGAGTAGCGCCCCAGAAATCGTAGCCACCGAGAGCCTCATCTGGTCGCAGCCTTGGCCTAGGACACCCAATGGGAATGTCTTGTTTTCGCCGTTTCGCCTGTTGTCTTTTCTGGGGTGCCCGACCTCTCACCAACTTTTTTGGTTGGGAGGGTTTCTAAAATAGACTACAGAGAAAAACTGATCGGGTACCCTTATTCTAAGCTCCCAAATCTGGAGGACCTACTTGTAGATATTGCTTAACGGAATCAATGTATCACTGGACATGTTTCTCCGATTTTTCCAGGGGACGAAGCCACAAATGGGAGAAAGTGCAAGGTTTGCACCAACTCGGCCTCGCAGAAACGAAAGGTAGCTAATTCCATTTTGTTTCAAGGGAAGCCACCGCACCAATCAAAATGTAGGATTGAGCGTATTCTTCTGCTTCTTATTCTTAATATTATGTATTATTATTATTCTTATGTATCATTCTTGTTATGTTTATCGTTACTAACATTATTTTCATTATTATCATCATTCTTATTATTCTCACTACGTTTATTATTACTATACTCATTATCATTCTTATTATTATTGTTATTATCAGTATCACTCTTACTATCACTATGCTTCTCCTCGAGAACCCCCCCCCCGGCCCCCACTGTGGGGCGCCCGGTCTCCGGCAGGGCGCAGCAACTCGCCACGCAGCAGCGCTACGCGCAGCTCAACGCAGCGCTCACCGAAGCGCAAGAGCTGAGGACCGACGAACCGCCTTTGGGCAGGCTGGCTGCAGGCTGTGGTGGGCCGTTTTTTTGTTTGTTGTTTGTTTACCGCTTATTTGGGTCTCTTTTTTTGCTGTAAAACCTTTTCTTTTCTCCCCCTTTTTAACATGTCTTGCAAACACCTGTGGTTGGCCTGTTTTAACTAATCACATGGAAGTGCATAACTTTCAGACCCTTTGCCACCTTGGTTCCATGCTTGTTTTTTGGGAGGGTAACCCTTTGCCACCTTTCAGACCAAGAGGGGAAAATAGGGTTTAGGGTTTAGGGTTTAGGGTTTTTATGATAAGGGGGCTTCCCCTTTGCTCCTGTCTGTTCTGCAAACAGATGAAAATCAAAACATGTTTTGCTGCCATACCCAGAGCTATAAAGTTTGGGCAAGCTCAGCCATTTCCTTAGGCTTTCAGTTGGTTTTCGTTGGTTCTGTGGCCGGGTTTGCGAATGTAACACGAAAAGCTGGCAACGTTGAAGGTCCCCAAGTTGGTTTTAGAAAGAAACCAAGAGGACATGTTTGTTCCAGCACCCGAAGCCTTTCAGCTTCCATGTTGGCCGGAGAGTACTTGGATGTTCGGACAAGTTAGTGGTTCGCCACCTGGGATATAACCCAATGACTGGGCTGACCCCACTTAAGGAGGCTAAGGTTGTTACAACCCAGATTACCCACAACTTAAGTTGGCCCAACACCCAAAGTAAGGCATTTCTTTTCTACCGGATTTCGCAGTGTTTTTTTCTCCAGGAGGGCAGAGAATGCCGACTGGAAGCAAAAGCACGAGAAGCTCCGGGCCGAGTTGGCGGCACCTCGGATCGAGATCTCGAGATCGGCTCCGACAGCTTCTCTTCGGAAAACCGTCGGCTCTGCAGATACTGTGGATGGACAAAATCCATTTCGCACCAGTTGGAAACCATGGGGAAACCACAGTTTGTTGGTATTTACAGGGGAATCATCTCTCCAGGGCCTCTTAGCTGGTGCAGGATTCCGTCCATCCACAGTAGGTCCCCCAGCTAGGTGCCCTTTCTCACCCCTTTTTTGGTTAAAAGGGTTCCCCTACGAAATAGACCACAGAAAAAAGTTCGGGTACCAACTTATTCTAACCTTTCGACTGGAGGACCTAGGATAGTGTTGACCGATGAATCAGCCTACCCGTTGACTAATAGGTGCTCCCCTCCAAAAGGGGTCTGATTGCAACCACTCAACTCGGGGAGAAGCAACTCCCCTATGAATAAACTGGGGTTGATTAGTATGGGGTCAACATTACACGCACTTCCCAACATTCGCCGTTTGTCTTTCCTTGAAAACAATGATATCCACATTATCCCTTTGTTTTTTTCCCAGCAAGATATCAACCGTCCGCTTTGGGCTTCCCTTTGACGCCACCACATTCTCCTTTTGGCGTGCCTTTGAAACGTACCCGACCATCTTCTTTTTGGCTTCAATACACGGGTGCTTGTCCCGGCCGTTTTCCGGTGGACCCGGCCAGTTTTGGGCCGCCTCCCTCCCTTCCAATTGCTTGGTTCTCAAGCGTGTTTTTTCCCTGACCCAGTTGTTCGGATTCTCGGTGGCGTGTCTTGTTTTGTGGGCACCCACCTTGTTGCTGATTGAAGGGACCCCAAAAAGGAGACACACCCGTATTCCCCTAATGCCCAAGTATCCGTTGGTTCATTCAACAAGCATCCGGTTGATTATCTGATTTGTTCATTTTTATGACCCTTGTATTTAGGGGATCCAAAAAACCTTTGGTTGATTTCTTCACTTTTTGGGACTCCCGAAACATGGGCTGGACCCCTGAGGACAACCTGCGGGGTTTTTCGTTGGGTTCGGCAAGCGCCTGAAGCTCCAGGTATCAATGGCATTGATGCACCTTTCTTTTTTAAAGCGCGGGTCCATTTTGGGGGAAAGCTCAAGGGGTGTTCTTTTTTACTCCATTTTTTGTCGTTTTTTTTTTTTTGGAAGATCACCATTTGTTGGTCCCTTTGGTTTAAGACAAGGCCAAATTACGCCGAACGGACCCCCCCCCCCCCGCCCCACTTTGATTGCGCTCGCGACAGAGCTCTTGACCTCAGGAGAGCCAACAGATCCGACAGGAGGCGCGCCCGAGCGAGTCGCGGCGCTCGCGACGCGGCGAGGGAGGCAAACACGACCCCTTTTTTTGGGGATGGGGATCCTTCAATGTGGGAGCGTCGGCTTTTTGGAGTTGGTGCCACCTTTTTGTGGGGTTTTAAAGGCACGCCAAGAAGAGACCCACCTTTTTTGGGGGCGCCCCAAAAAAGGAAACGCCTACGTAACGGTCCCCTCCAGCCCCCAAAACATACCCTCAAACAGTTACAGACATCCAGTAGAGCCAAGGGAACGCTCTCACTGCTCTCAAGCTCCGTGGGGATCCTCCACTCCGTCCAACCTTTTTTCCCCGGCTGAAAGCTCTGGGGTCTCTGCCCAGATCGGCTCTGGGGTGGTTGGGGGCGGCTTTTTTGGTTTGGGTTCCAGGGTTCCGGGAACCGTGGGGCTGTTGGGGATACCCCCTGGGCTTTTTATCTTGAGGTTCCATTTTGGACACTTTTCCGTCGGGCCCCAAAAGTCAAGATCCATTCCGAAGCAGCGGTCAGCGAAAGCTGATGTTAACGCCAGGGGAAAACGTCAGGAGTTTGGGGTCCTCCAGCATCACGGGATCTCTTGGTCAGAAAAATCGAGTTTGCTTTGCCTAAATAGGCAACCAGCCCTTCTCCTCGTTCTTAAAAGGGTCCCAGTGCTTGCCAATGACAAATCGCGGGGGAGGGTACTATTACTTGGGATAGGGATGGTGCAGTTGATTGCAGACTTTGTCTTTAGCAGGTGCCTACTGATGGACGAAATGCTGAACCAGATGACGTGGGTGTTTTAGGGGACCCCCCCAAAATGGCTTCGGCTTTCCTTTTGGTTTCCCTTTAAAACAGACCCAAGGTCCCCCAGTAGTGCCCATTTTTTTCTTTTTTGGGGAGGGCAGGCCCCTACTCAAAAAGACCAAGCCGAAAAAAGAAGAAGAAGTCGGGTACCAACTTCTTCTAACCCCTCAGTTTTCTGGAGGACCTCGGACCAACACCAGGTACCCAGAAGTCATCGCCTTTCTCAGGGCTCCGAAGGTTTTACATCCCGGGTGGTGGGGTGTGCCCATCCGCTCATTAAGCCCTTGGAATTGGGCGGTTTGGGGGTCGTGGACACCGTCCTTAGAAGCAGATATCCCACCAGGCATCAAACCCCGAAGCATCCTCAACTTCGGCCACACACAACAGCCGCGAATCGAGAATAGAAATCTGGTAGGCCGAGGAGCGGGCGGAGGCTTTGAAGCAGGAGGCGGAGTATCTGAAGCGCAAGCTGCATGGTGCCTTTGGCTCGTGATGGGAGGGGAAGCTCATGGGATGAGCACCGGCGAACACCAAAAAGCGGATGTCTCCCCAAATGGGAAAGTTGCCCGTCGTTTTTTGTGGGCCAGGAATATGGATCAACCGCAAAATTCGGTTTCCAATGCTTCCCCAGCATGTTTTCCCTTCGGAGCAACTGGGCTTCCAAAGGTTTAGGCCTGAACACCCGGCTTGATGAGCTCACCGCATGTTTTGCAGAAAGGGCCGAAGCAAGAAGCAATAACTGAGGGGATTCTTTCAAAACTTGGTGGCTCCCAGCCATTCCAAAAACCTCAGCCTTTTGCTTTTTGGTGTTTAGTGCTAGTTTCCATCTACCCCACTGAAAGTTCGTCACCCTTAGCGGGGGATCCGAAAACGGGCCCAGAACAGGATCTCAAAGGCCACCTTCGCAGACCGATCGCCGAGCAAGGAGTTCCGCCCAAAGGCCCTCAAAGGGCGCCATGGGCTCGAGCGAGTCTGGGGTTCCAGCTGGAAGAATGGGCAGAACAAAATCAAGAAACGAAATGGGAGTTGGGAAAGGTCCGGTTTTGGCTCTTTTGGGGTACATCGAACTTCCTTTTGCGGACTTCGTTTTGATCGAGTCTTTTTTTAGAGGGCCGGATGAACCCGCAGACTTCTTGTGCTGTCACTTGTTTCTTGCTTTTCTTGCGAGGGGTGGTCCACTTTTAACTCAACGACTCACTCCAAATGGCCATGGGTCAAGATCCAAATCGTGCCCCCAGTGAACATCCCAATCCCCATTAAAATAGGTTCTAAAATGGGTGGTGAATTCACCTACCCCGGGATCCCATTGGTTTTGACCCACATCCAAATGAGTGTTCGGGAAGTTCACCCAATACCCGTCACTACCAAGAGAACCAGATCCACCGGAGCGGAACATCCGAAAAAACAAGCTCGCAACATGCCGAACCCACCAAATTCACCCGGAGTTTTTTTTCTTTCCGGAACACACTTCCCGGTTGCTCGATTTTTTTCTAGGGGTTGATTCTTTTCCACCATCGTTCTTTTCAAGAACCGATCGCCGTTTTACCCGGGTTTCTGGAGGTTTTCAAGAAAGATCCGGATCCCTTGGTTCAGAATGGGAGCTGGAAGGTCGCCCTTGCTCAAATTGGACACGAACTTGCAGGAATCAAGCTGGGACCCCAAAGTGGTGGAACCACATGAGGCCGTTTTTTTCTTGGGGAAGGTACCCCTAAATGGTTTCCCTTGAAGAAAATATGTGGTTGTCCTTTGAACATGCTGGTTTTCCATTAAAATTTTGGGGCCGTCACCTCCACTGGGAAAGAAAGCCCCTAGAACCGAGTCAGAACACATGCTTCTCTGTGTAGCCCAAGGGAATGGGAAGAACCCATGCCGATCGACGTCCCTTGATTTGCAAGGGGCCCCTAGATGTTTGTTTGTCCCGCTCGGCTCTCGACTCGGAAGTCGACTGAGGTGAGCAGCAGGGAGAACATCCCTGGTGGTTCCACCAGGCCAGCGAATTCGCGAAACGCGAGCTCTGCCGGTCCTTTTATGAACACCCCCGATCAATAAGCAGGGGCTGTGTATATATTTTTGGGAGTGGGATTGTTCACTTTTGGACTTTTGGAACACCCTCCTATTAGTAAACTGGGGTTGATTTATAGGGGGTCAACATTACCTGGGGATGAACAATTTTCTGACTACAGGTCGTCTTGAACTTGTTGACACCGGATGAAATGTGGAACAAACCAAACCAAGTGAAGTCAAATGAGCCTGAAGAGGTATAAGGGCCTAGCATAGTTAGAATGGGGGTTGGGGGGGGGGGGGGCTTCAAAACCAAATGAGGTTGTGATAGGAGTAACATGTCGGGAATCATCTTGGTTGGACCGTATTAACAGAACCGGCAACATTGTAGAGCTTCATGGTCATCAACGCCTCGAATGCCGGCTTCCCGTTGGTTACAAAGCAGCCCCTAAAGTTGGCTCCAGAGAAGACGTGGGTTTTCAGGAGTCGGACCCACTAAAATGGGTGGTGCTGTCCTTTTGGTGTTCCTTTAAGACCTGCCATCCCAACAAATACACACCTACATTGCCATGAAGTTGGAAAATCGCGCGGAGTTGCTTTCATGTTTGAAATCGAGGATCTGCTCAAGATTTTCAGAGCCAGGACAAAGCGCAGCGTTTAGTCCTTGTTTCATTCAGTTTAGTCCTTGGTTTCATTCAACAAGGACTAAATATGGAGTCCCTAATTGTGGAGTCAAATATGGAGTCCACCGAGTCCCAAACTTCATTCAACAAGGGTAGTCTACTTTTGGAACTCCATATTTTTGCCAGCCACGGCCATTCGAGTCGATTCGCCGAACTGCCGGGAAGCGACGGCATAGCTTGACGGCTCAGGTGGAGGATTTCAGGAAGCGTATGAGGGAGGAGTGGCTCCGACACGCGCAGAAGCAAGGCAACCCGTACCTGAAGGATGCTTGGCGATCAATCGGTTTTTTTGGTTGCTCTTCGTGTGAGCGGGGGGGGGGAAGAGACTGACTCCCTCAAGTCCCTGGACTTCAGTCCTGGGCCTGGATCGTTTTTTAGCGGACAGCGAAGAGTTTGGCTACTTTTTTGGGGGGCTTCCCATCCGCTCGATGAAGGCTCCTTCAGGACCGGTGCCAGTGGTTTGCCTCAGCAAATGACAGATCCAGAATCGATGTTCGCCGTGGGAATGCTGTAGCTTTGACCGGTTCCCTTGGCGGTTCTCAGCCATACCCTTAGACCTTGTCATTTTCAGAGTTTGGAGTTTCTTAGCCGCTGTCTTGCGGCTTCATGTTGGTTAAATTCCCTTTACCCATGGTCACATGTTTAGACCATGTGAACCAGCACCCATATGTGCAGCGCCCAACACCCATGGATTTGTGGCTCTAAGATGTTGTGCATGCATTTTTCCTTGGCTTACCATACCCAGACCCGGTAGAAATGGACCACCTACGGAAGTGGCCGGCCCTGGGGTTGGGGGCACTGCTCAGTGTGCCACCACGCAAGATGATGGTCATGTTCCTTGTACAACCAAGGAGGTGTTTACCTTAAGCAAATGGTCGCTATATACCTTCAGCAGATGGTTACCTGTGAAAACAGTCTGTTGAGCAAAACTGAAGCTCTCCGGATGCCCCTTTAAAAGCAAGTGAACAAATATTGCAACACTGAAGCATCTGTCAAACTCCCGAAGTCAGGTTTGACTTGTCTGAATGTGGACCCATATTTCACCTGCCCCTTTTGACAGGTGACAGATCCCCCAGGTTGAAAATAACATCGGTGTCGTTTGAGTATCTTTGTCCCTATCTTTACCCCGTTCAAGATGGAATTGGGGGCCGGGGGGTCTCGACCACTGGAGATCGCCATGTACGGCACCCCGTTTTCTCTTTGGGGAATACTCAATAAATGGAATTGGGGAATTGGGGGGGCCCCCCCCCCCCCCGCCCCACCTTGAGGTTCTAAAATCCAAGCCCCGAAACCCCCAACACCCCCTCAACCGCCTAAACCTCCTAAACCCCCTAAGCCCCCTAAGCCCCCTAACCCCCTAAGCCCCTTGTCTTTCGTCGGACCTCCCGGAAAACTTTTCGGAGGAATGGCTGGACCACGCCCGGAAGGAGACGGAGGACGTGGCGGACCGCCTCCGCGAGAAGTACGAGCACGCGCGCAGAAAAGGCGGGCGTGGGGGCATGGCCTTTGGGGAGGTGTTCAGGATAAAGCCAGGATAAGCCGTTTATAAGGCCTTGTTAAGCTTCCATTTGCTTAAGACAATCTTTAGTTTTTCCCTGTTGGTTTTAAAAGGAATCTATCACTTCCGGACATAATTTTTCCAGGGGACTTAAGCAAATGGAAGCAAGGGTTGATAAGGGAAAGCCCCCGCTCCCCATTTCTTAGGGGTCCATGATGTGGGCTCGACTCGAGTGACGAGAGTCGACGAGAGCTCGGGGGGATGATGCAGTGGAACTCTCCAGTCGGTGATTAGCATTTAACGAGCTCGTTTTGGGAGTCCCCCTATTCTGACGTGCTATGGTCAACCTCTGAACAAAAAGGGAACCACTCCTAATTGGTACGGTCCGGATCAAAGCGAGGGGGACATTCAGTTGCCCAATGCGAGTCCACCTTTTGAGCTTTTGGTTTTCTGGTTTTGGTCCGTGGTCAAGGTTCCAAAAGGTGAAGGGGGACTCACAGCCTCCCAAAAGCAAACATGGAGCCTGCATAGGGGTTCCCGGAAGACCATGTTCCTTATTTTCAGGGAACCCCTGCGCAGGTTCCTCTCTTTGTGGGGGAGTAAATGTCCGAACACCTGGGGACTCCAAAGAATATAGTTTTCCCCGCTCCTTTACGGGGAGCATATTTAGACCGGTCAGAAAAGAGGGCAAATGACGAATGACCCTGGATCTTGGAAGATCACCTCCCGGATATTTTGGCGATTTGGGGGTTTCGCAACATGGTGGTGTCCGGGTGTTTGATTGGGAGCTAAAGGGAAACCAAACCATCTTTTCGGGCCTGTTTTGAGACACATCCGTGGGGGTTTACTTACAAACCCAGGGATTGCCCTGACGTGGGTTTTCCACCCCACTTGGTCACGTGTGTGCAACAATGTCGGCGTATATAATGGAACCCCCGGATTAATAAACCCCTGGTTGATTATTGGGGGTGTCCCCTTTTAGTGGGGATTCAGACCACTTTTGGAGGGAACACCCCCATAATTGAATGGGTCAACACCATTGATTCGCTAGGACCCTCATTGGGTTCTCCAAGTGAATGCCTGGTACTCTGGAAAAAAGCCCTTTGGGAATCCCTTCGCCAGTGAAGTCATGGGGTACAGCACGGACAATGGCTTGTGGCCAAGCGGCTTGGCTGGGTCCTCCCGTCAGCTTTCACGCTGGGTGGTTCTCACGCTTCAAATTCCAAATATTGCAAGCAAGCTAGCCACAACCAATGGAACTTTATGTAGTTTCTGTTTGTTTCCAGTTTGTGTTTTTTGCCATAGCCAAGCGACCCCTTCACTTGGGGTTTGGATGGTCATCAACCTCTTAGGGGTTTTAGAACTCCATCTGAAGCGCTTGCCGCTCACTTCCGACTTCCGAACCGCTCGCACCTCAGCTTAGACCGGGCAGAGAGCAGGGCCTTTGTCCACGTAGGCTGTCTGTCTGGGAAGACATGGAAGGCTTCTGCACAGCAAGCCCTGCGGGATAAAAAGGAGCTCACCCAGATGAAGATCCCTCTAGGAATCTCTGAATTCCGGGTAGGTGAATCATAAGAATTCGTGCAGTTGCTGGACAAGAAACGGGTTGGGAGCGTGTGGCCAGAATCGCATATTTGTAGGGCATCTTCCTGCATGCGCGCGAGAGAGAGAGAGAGAGAGAAAGAGAAAGAGAAAGAGAAAGAGAAACCAGTTTTCTGCCTGACGGCGATCAGCCGCACCACATAGATTTCTTCGATGGTCTCGTCTTTCGAGACATTCGCGTGACATCTCCGCGGGGTGTCCGGCCGGATGAAATCCCATGCGCTGCTGCAGCCGCTCTGCGGCGAGTGGCTCAGCGCCAGGCGTGGGTGCTGTGAACATGTCCCATCTTACTCGGCACCCCAGCCGTCCGGTTCAACTGAGGCTTAAAAGCCTCCCCAGCTAACATGGCACCAGACACCTCTGGTTTTTTGAAGAGGAAGCCAATCTTCCACCCTGAGGTGCCACGTTGGAAGGGAGGGTCGTCGTTTTTTGGTTGGGGTGGCTGATGGTTAAGCCTTTGGCAGGGGATCTGAGACCCAGTGAACGCGTCCCGGATTCTTTTGCTACAGCCGCGTTTTGTCCCAGCGGCAAAGATAGCTACCAAGGAAGTTGTGTATTCAGAAGGGAGCCCAAGGAGGGTGTTTTAACAACAGATGTTTGACAATTTTTGCAACAGCGGCGCGCCATGCAATGGACTGATTTTCCTTTCGGTCTCCCTTTCAGCCAAGCTGAACAAGGTACCCTCCAAAAACACACACTTGCAGTCACGGAAGTGGACGTTTGGGCCTTTACAGAGGATGGCCGTCTCCCAAAACTCTCCGATCGTCCTTGCCCTCCTTGTGCCCTTACTTTGGCCCTAGATCTGGGGTCTGCGCTTCGGTTTACATTTACATATTCTAAATTCGGGCCAGGGGCCCGACCCCCCAGACAGGCAGTCAGGCGTTGACAGGTGCTCTGGGCGATTTTGCAATTTCTCTCGAGTTGTTTCAATCATGTTTCTACGTTGATTTCATGTTTGTTTACTTTGTTTTTGCATTTTTGTTGAACAGTTGCATTTTCTTTGTTTATCCTTTTTTGACATGTCCAGTCCCCCCCACTGCCCCCTTTCCACCCCGAAACGGTACCCATCTTCATGAGAAAATCCTAAACCCAAAACCAGATGTAGAAAGGCACCCTTTTGTCATGAACAAGACAGTCTAAACCCACCACCAGATGTAAATAGCTTCAACATGTCCCTACAACTGCACCTCCAAATGTCAAAACAAGTGTAAAAACAAGAGCACACCTTCATTTCAATTGGCTGGGCCTCTCAGAAAGCCGTACCTGGACACCTCTTGGAGTGTTTTTGGAACTCGTTTTCCACGTCGGGCCCTCTCTCTCTCGTCGCGTATTTTTGTGGCTCGTTTTTGACGTCTCGTCGCAGGTGTGGGCCGCTCCGGGTGCAGCCGGCAAGCATCTGCCGACTCGAGGCCTTCGGCTGACGGGGCGCCGATTGGTCGAACTCTTCTAGGGCTAGATAAAAAGAAGCTGGCAAAAATGCCCAACCCACCAAATCCATCGGAGTTTTTATCCCGAACACACTTCCCGGTTGTTCGATTTTTTCTAGGGGTTGATTCCTTGTCCATTCTTTCCAACCATGGTTCTTTTCGAGAATCAGCCGTTTCGCCCGGGAATCTGGAGGGTTTCTAGAAAGAACCCTGGAAAGAATGGGGGAGGTACCCCTAGAACTCTAGGCTTCTCTTGGATCTTCACGCAAACTTGGGTGAAGTCTGGCTCAGATCCAAAAGTGGCGGTCCCTGGGTGTCCCTTGAAGAAACAACAGGGTACTTAACAAAGACAGAGACCCACGTTGGAACTCCAAACGGCCACAAAGATTCGACATCGACGACTCTCAATTTCAATTTATATTGCAATTAATCAACTTCAATCAGAGGAAGTCCTACTTGAGTTTCTAAATCAATATAGACACCCGAGTCAATTCTGTCCTTCTTTAGTTCTATCAAAATTCAACTGCATATTTATTCAATTCTCGTCTTAAACCGAGTTCACATCTGATTTCTAATTCGACAGAGAAATTAGCAAGGACTCCTTTGGCGAAGGCCGAGCTCAGGCTGATGGATGCTTTGAGCCCGTGCCATGATCTTGAAACTTATTTGGTAATGCTGACCCCGGATTCATACACCCCTGTTTATTAACATGGGGGGTGTTCCCCTCCAAAAGTGACAAAATTCCCTACTAAAACCAGGGAAAAGCACCCCCACCTGGGTGTGGTTCTCAAAATTAAACGATCGGAGGGGCAAACCGCAGGTTTTGGCAACCACGTTTCCACTTCCCGATCGGGCAACCGTTCCATTTTGGACTTCCGGGTTTTTTGGTTGCCGCAGCCATATGAAGAAACCGGGGTTCTGCTGAATCCTGGGCCAACATTACCACCTCTCGAACGTCCCTTGGTACGTTTCTTTGCTCAGGCAAAGGCCCGCCGAAAGCCGCAGTGGAGTTCAAGACTTTGGTGTTGACGCCAAGCGACCATGGGCTTGGATAAGGCTCCGCTATATATATATATATACATATCACAAAAGGCTAAATTCACCGCAAATACCAGTGAAGACTGCAAACAGGTGGGTTTGGGGGGGGGGGTACCATATATATATATATATATATATATATATATGCGTATCCCGTTTTAGAAGGGTGACACATTGCAGATCAATTGCCCTTCGACGCATGTTCTCCGAATGATCCGTTCCTTCGTTCCTTTGTCTTTTGAACGGCCCCCAGAACAACCCGCTTCCTTCTGTCACGAACCCAGGGGGCCTATCCCTAAGCCTGCAAGTTCCAAGGGTCAGTCAAGGATAAGCCACGTTGGATGCCTTGATACTGTGGATGGACGAAATCCTGCACCACCTAAGAAACCTTGAAATGATGCTTCCCCTACAAATACCAACGACCGATGGTTTCAACCACGGTTTTCAAGTGGTGCGAGTGCAGGATTTTGCCCATCAGTAGGCAAAAAGGCCATCGCCATCGGTTTCCTTTTTTTCCCATCCAGTTCATGGTTGTTGTTGTGAAACATTTGACACAGTTTTGCTTGTTGTGGTTTTGAGTGGTTGAACTCCAAATCCACTGAACTGCCAAACTTCTCGATAATTTTTGCTCCCACGTCAAAGAGTTCCGCCAGGTCTGGCAGAACCAGCGACCGCGCTTTGTGGGCCATATCTCCCTGGAGCCTGTGGAAGGCGGGGACTTCGGCCATCGTCGGGCCGACGGGGGTTGAACAACACGCACCCGGGGGATTCACGGCGTGCCTGGCTGATTTGGCCATTTTCGGATTCATCAAGCTGTCAGATAATAAGGGAGGTTGTTCCCCAATCAGGAAAATCGAGCAGGGGCGGAAACGGCTGTGGTTCAAAACCAATGGGATCCCATTTTGGGATAGGTGAATTCACCACCCATTTTAGAACCTATTTTAGTGATTGGGATGTTCACTGGGGTACGATTTGGGTTTTGACCCATGGCCATTTGCTGAGTTCAATGGGTGCGATCCAAAAGGGTCGCCGAAGGCAGAACGACTGTTTGCCCACAAGCAAATCTTCGAAAAGGCTGGGTTTAAAGGAAGACCAACAGGAGTCTCTACAATTTGACTTGTTTGCTTTTGGCTTTGACTCTGGCGGCCAGTCCCGTTCTTGTGTTGGCGGTCTTCCAGCGGTGTATGGACCTTATGCTAAAAGCTGGACCCCTTGGACGTCCATGCGGGAGGGACGTCGAGCCAAGTTTTGACAGCCCAAAAAAAGACTTGACCGCAAATTTGTTAGGCAAATGGCGGCCTTGCTATGATGACAGTGCAAGCATCGACCGCGGATCTGTGGGGAAAATGACGTGCATATGAGGGCAATGGCAGAAAGGGTTTGTCTCGTTTATTTGCTCCTAGTGCGGAACCTGGTTGAACTGACCTGCTCGGAGTCCCTTCTTTCTGGAAGTCGCCATGGGCAACACCAAGGCAACGTCCCAAACGGCGCAAATCCGATTTTGGCGTGCTTGACGAATGCGACCCTTTTAATTCGACCTACCTGAAACCTGTCAACCTGACCAGTCTTCCAGGTTTTTTCTCGGGTTTGGAAGCCAAGCGATCGGGTCCCGGCTGCTTTTGAGACTTCTTCTCTCGGCCAGGCCAGGAGAAGCCGCGCGTCTTCTTGCGCCCGAAGAGTGGCGCAGAGTTCCGCCTGTGGCCGGACAGCCCGAAGGGTGCGCTGCAATGGCTCAGCCTTAGCGCGGCCCCGGAGGAGGGGTTCTGAAAGCCCAGGTGCTAGGCTGGTAAGGTAGTTGGAGCCTCCCATACTTCCATTTGCTGAAATGAATATTTAATGTCAACCTGTTGGTTGCGAAGGGCATGTATCACTATTGGGCATATGTGTTTCTTTCCAGCAAATGGAGGTATATGGGCGTGTCTTTTTTGGAGAGCTGGACAGATTGATTTCCCGGGTCGAAATTTGGTCAGGTCGGCTTTGGTTTTGATACCTTGTCTTCAATCTGGGGCACCAACCGATATGTTGAGCAAAACGAAGTATGAGGTGTATGTACTTGGGTCTTTTTTCCGGGAAAACACGCACGTGTTTCCCAACCCAACATGCTTTCCGAACGTCCAACCAGCAGGCCCAGTGTCTCCACGTTCGGCTTATGACTTGCGCCGGCCTCCTGTCCACGCCCCTCTACAGAAAAAGGGTACCCTAATTCGAACCTCTCTACTCTCTCACTTCATCGCTCTCTCTCTCTCTCTCTCTCTCTCTCTGTCTTTCTGTGTCTCTCTTTCTCAGTCTCTCTCTTTCTCTCTCTCTCTCTGTCTCTCTCTCTCTGTCTGCTCTTTCTCTGTTTCTCTGATTCTGGCTCTGTCCCTGGCTCTGCCTCTGTCTCTCTCCCTCTCTCACTCTCTGTGTCTTGCTCACTCTCTCTCTCTCCCTCTCTCTCTCCCGCTCTGTCCCTGTCTCTCTCTCTCTCTCTCTCTGCATTGCAGCGTCACGTCCCCCCTGAGTTGCCTCGATGTCCTGGCACTGCCCCTGCATGACCCTGAGCTGTCATCTCACTACTGGCTTTCCCCTTGATTTCCCCTTCATGTCCTTTTCACGTTTCCCATGATGTCCTGGTCCTGTCCCTTCCATGCCTTTCAACTCCCCCTTCATGTCCCTGACGTTTTCTCGGTATGTCCGCTTCATTTTCCATGTATGTCCCGTTCTTTTGTTGCGAGTCGTATCCCTACATCTCCCGTCGTGCCGATTGGTTTCCTTGTGCTTTGTTTCCCTTTCATTCCCCCTGCACTCCCCTTGTTTTCATTGCTGTCCCTTGCATGTCCCTTTCAGTTCCCCTTTGTTTCCCTGTCATGTCCCGCTGCTTTCCTGTCATGTCGACTTCCTATTTCCTCCCCTCATTTCCGTGCACTTCCTTGCATTTCCCCTTTGCTCCCCAATGTTTCCCGCAAAAAACACGGCTTTTCCAGCGTTTTCGCAATTAGGACGTCCAAAACACAGAGTTTTCCAGATTTTCGGCAAAAGGAGGCAGGAATCCCAAACCAGCAAAGAGCCGGCAGGGGGAATCGAGCCTGGGACCCCTGTTTTGCAACACCGGCTCCCCGAAGACTACGTTTAGTGGAACGTCATCAAATTGGGATTTTGTTTTCAAACACGGGCGGGCTCGTCCGGTCGGCGCGATGTGGAAATTGGGAAGCCTCAAAACTCGACGCTTCGGCTTCTCGAGGCTGCGCGGTCGCACCCGGTGCACATTGGGCTCACCGCTGGGGGCACATTGGGCTCCACCCACGGGGCACACTCAGCGCGAAAAAAACAACAAAACGGGCTTTTCGAACCTAAACCCAGCTAGGGATTTGTTTTCAAGCACGGGCGGGCTCGTCCGGTCGGCGCGAGTTAGAAATCGGAAAGCCTCACAACTCGACGCCTCGGCTCCTAGAGGCTGCGCGGCCGCGCGCGGGGCGCAAAACGGCGCGCTGCGCAGAGGAATTGAGGCTTCGGGTTAGAGGGGGCTCAACGCTGGGGGCACATCGGGCTCAACCCGGCGCACATTGGGCTCAACGCTGGGGGCACAGTGGGCTTGGGGCACACTCCGCGCGAAAAACACGGTCTTTTCGAACCACCCAGCTAGGGAATTGTTTTCAAACGCGGGCGAGCTCGTCCGGTCAAACCGGGAAGCCTTAAAACTCGACGCTTCGGCTCCTAGAGGCACTTGGCCGATGGGGAGAAACATAGCGGGTGAGACGGCAACAAGGCGCGTGTCTGTTTTCCTGCCTGCACCCTCAAACTCCGGGAAATTTTCAGCAGTTTCAGGAGACCACTACGAATCACCGAATTCTCAGCGTTTGGGTACGGTTTCCCTCAAAACCCATACGAATGATTAGGTTTTCAGGTGTGGCTTGACTGGGGAGCACGCGCGCACACACACAAACAGACACACACGTGCAAGCGCTGCCGCCAAGCTCTACTTCCTGAAGCTCGTGAGGCGGGCCGTGGGCCCGACTTTTTTTTCCCTACGCAAACTCTTGCTTAAGCTGGTTGGTGTAACATCCGAGGCATTTCCTCAATGTGTCAAACGACATTGCCAACCCGTTGCTGTGAGAAGCTCTAGAAACTCTGCTGCAGCGACCGATGAAATCTTCATCAGCCCAGCAACTGGAAGCAATAGGACTCAAGCATGTTGGTGCTCTGTCCATGGCCAAAACTATTTCCTGGTACATATGGAGTTTCGGTCGTAGCCGAAAAAGATTCATGTATTGGGTCCAGCTTGCAAACGCTAAGTTTGCATATCCGACCTGGGAGCGAGCAAATGTGATTATAAAGACATTGAAGCCAAACAGAGTGCCGACAAGACACGCAAACATCGTTGCCCGCACACATCGCTTTGTCCTTGTCAGCCGGTGGGATGAAGTTCCCGTGCTTGTGCAGGGTGCGAAAAAAGACGTTGCACTGAGAGACGGTGTACCGCATGGTGTCGATGATGCCATTGTCTGGTGCCTGCGAGCGCGCGACGCAACACGCGTGTGATATATGTTGTTTATACGAGCTCGTGCGTGCTAGTTGCTGGAAAGGCGCTATGCCGCGAAGGACATGCTCAAGCCACGCTGTCACGACCCCCGTGTCGTGCGCTTTGCATGCCGCGCCTGAATTTGGCACAAGTTTCGACTTCATGTGGAACGTTCTTCGTGACCACTCCGTGCAAGCTGAATACTTGCCATTGGCCGCGCACCACTGCATAAACCTAGAGTGCGCCTCACGCAACCAGTCGTCGATTTTGCCTTTATGGCCGAAGTGGCCAAGATTGGCCAGCCACATGATGATGGACGCGCAAAAGTCGACGCCGAATCCGATGTGATATGTGTGCATCACATCTGGCAGAACTCGCAGGGCGTCGTCCGCTCCAGGAACTTTATGAAACGGATTGCCGTCCTCTTTGAAGGGCGATGGATTTGGTCGCTCATGCCGCCATGGAGCATCTTCACTGAAATCATGCCAGTTCTCAGCAGGGATTTGCCGACAGCAGTAGCCGGAACCCGTGTATATATCTACTGCATGGTTTGGAGCCATTTGTAATTTGCAAGATTAGGCCATCAAAGTTGTTGTGAATATGGGGGACCATAAGAAAGGGCTTAGGATCAGGACGCTTTGAATCAGCTATTTTGATAGTAAGCCCTCCCAAATCGCCGTTTCCCACCCTTTTCCCAGCTTGCCCTTTTCCCGCCTCGCCGCTGCAGACGTGGCAAACCTTCTTGCCGGAAAAGCCTCCGCGGAGTCCCCAGGCCTGGGAGCGGGCGTGGGTTGGGCGCCCATGCAGATTCTGAAAGCGGGCCTTACGAAGATAAGGCCAATCTCCTTTACCTCCCAAGAATGTCAGGAACAGCTTGGTGTTGGCCGAAACCTGCAAACTGAATGTTTGACCAAAGTACATTGTGATGAAGTTGCATTCCAGATTCCAGCCGGCACACCATCCTGGGAAAGAGAAATCATTTGTTCTGCCCATGCGCGGTTGATTTGTCGTAGCGTCAGGTCACCCGCAAAGAGTTTGCTGCTAATGCAAGTGAAGAGTAGGCGAGAACAAAATGTATGCCTCGGCAACTTTGATTTCATTGAGCTTGCTCATTGTTTGTGCGCTATTGCGTTGACTGAATTTGCTGCCAAGGATACCCACTCATGTTTGTGCAATTAGCACCTTTGTGGGACAAGACCGGCTGCCATACTTCCACCATAAATGGCACACGACGTAATCCACGCCCCTCGTCGCCATGACAGAACACCGGCAGCCGGACTGACATGTCATGTTGCTCTTGGAAGACCGGGTGGTTGGCATCGTATTCTCGGTACAAGCGCCAGAAATCTGTAAATGCTGCGCGCCACTCTTGTCCTGTTCCAGCGCAAAGCCCCCCAAAAGCACTTGAGGAGCTCTTGAAATCAAAACCTCCATCCAGCTTCGCATATTCAAAACTGGCCATTGTACTTTGACATCTCTGAGTCGCGGCTTGTGAAGCCTGATTGTTACCTTGACCAGGTCAATCTCGACGGGGAGCGAAACACCATGCTTCGTAATGACGGATCTCAGGTTTCTAGCAGCGTTGGCTTTGGAAATACTTGCCCTTGCAATTGCAGCCAAAAGGTCATCCCGCCCTCAGACACGCGTTTGGTTGTGTTAACCTTGTTCCAGCTTGATGATGCTTGACATGCTCTTAATGCAAAGCCTAGAGGCGGCCCCCCCTCAGCGAACAAGCTCTCCGTGCCATTCGGGAAGATCTTTCAGCTGATTCCGCCTATGAACAAGCTCCATGCGGTTTTTGAGATTTCTCTGATTTTGCAAACAAGGTGCTCCCCGAAAGTAATCCAGAAGAATTTCATCAGCATGTTCAGAGCTATTTTGAATCACCCTTTGCTCATCCTCCACGTTCAGGAAATGGCCTGACAAGGTCAAAGATCCCTGCCAGGGCCACCTTACATACCCCAATGGATATGCCAAAGTCGCACGGGAAAACAATATACCCCGAAAACCATCAGACTTCTGTTGGGGAAAAACAAGTTGGCCCTTATGATTCCCATGCAGCGGTTTCCTGACAGTCTCAACCCCACCCGGCCTCCACCCACCATTGGTGCAAGAGCAAGTCGAGCATCGAAACCTGGCAAGTTGTGGAAAAACGATGGAAGACATGCATATATATTGCAAGCAAAGCTTTCAAGAATGTTCCATGTGCAAACATATGCAATCGAGATCTCTTATTTTCGCTCCTCCGCCAAAACACAAGCCATATCTTGAGAACGGCTCGTGGTCACTTAAAGCGGGCACGCACCAGATGGTTCCCCAAAGCTTAATTGCAGCATATGCAGCCTGGCTGCATATGTGATGCACCCGGATTAATGCTTGCCTTTTCGCGCAAACGAAAAAAAGGCCCTAAGAGCTCTTACCCTTGCGGCGTTTTGCCACTTTTTTGGGCTGAGCCTCCTCCGCTTCACCGGTCGAAGCCCGACGCTTCTTGCCGCGAGCAGGTGCCTGCTGGGCAGCTGCCTTCGGCTTCGGCGCCGGTGCCGCCTTCGGCGCTGCCGGCGCCGCCTTTGGCTTCGCAGGCGCCTTGAGAGCCCTGCGAGGCTCGAGGGTTTCTCAGGTTGTTTTCGGGATATTGTGGGATACCCAAAAGCGACTCCAACAACATGATAACCCTGATACCCCTGCAAGCACCATTAACAATTTGAACCAAAAATGAGAGACTTGTGGAGGGTCCGAAAGCGTCTCTGTTTTGGGATGCCGAAAAACACTGCATGGGACCTGTGGGATCGCAAACTCATTAGAGAGCACCTGTTTTGGAAACCCTCAACTAGGATTATCTTATGGTATCAAGTGAGAACAATTTTGCAAGTTTCCCCTCAACACCTGTTGAAAGTTGTTGGAGTTCCCCCCAACACATTTTAAAGAAAGTTGTTGGAGTTTCCCCCCAACACATTTGAAAGTTGTTGAAGTTTCCCCCCAACATATTCTGAAAGTTGTTGGCGCTTCCCCTCAACACACTGAAAGTTGTTGGAGTTTCCCCTCAACACATTTTGAAAGTTGTTGGAGTTTTCCCTTGAAACTTGTTGGAGTTTCCCCTCAACACATTTGAAAGTCTCTGGGGTCAACCTCAAGCACTATACAATGAGACGCTTCAAACATTCATGTGGCTCCCTTTCAAAGTGGAACACAATCCCCTTTGTCAACTCGCTCATGCATGTGCATATCTGACGGGATTCCCAAGTAAACACCCTCAACCAGCACAAAGTAATGGAGGTCTACAACAAATGGGCCCCCAACCAAGAACCCCGATCCCTTAATTCCACATCCCCTTGCCTGCCACGGGCGAACAAGTTGTTCGTGGCCACGTCACACTTTGTGCACTGAACATAGAGCTGTCTCAGAAGTTTCTGTTGTGTGTCCTAGGCGTACCAACCGCACATGTGGCCACCCATGCAGTGATTCGATAGCCAAGATTTGCCAAGAATCACCAGGGATCTCGGTAAGCTCACATGAGGCCTCCTGCTCCTTCAGCAGCTTGTTGTAGAGCTCGGTGTGCTGCTTCCGCTTGTTCTCCATTTCGGTCACCAGCCTCGGGTCAGGAATATGATATCTTTGAATCCCTGGATGGCCATTTTGAACGGAGTGGCTCCCGGGACCGAGCAGTGCCATAGCCCTGCAGTTTCTCCTGCCGACGCACGAAGCTAGGAAACAGCGGCGCGCCGCATGATATGCGTGGAAAAACTCTTGAAGGTCCTGAAGCTCCGACATCCGGTCCAGCTTCTTGCCAACGCACTCGATGAACTGAGGCAGCATACCTCGTTTGCATGCTGGAGACGGTATACCCAGGCGCACTGGAAATGCGTGGACCAATCAAGCAAGACCAAAAATCATTTTGTGCTCTGAATTGAGCAGAATTACTTTTGCACGCGCGCGTGCGTGCGCTTCAAACCAAATGCGTTGTGACCGCCCTTTTGCAAGTACGATGCTTGCTCAAGACAAGAAACTGAAAGGATCCTGATTCTCCTGCACCATTGGGAGACACTGCGTCTTTGCGTTCGCTGCGGAGTGCGCCGATGCTGCATGTGTGCCGGTCGCCGCACTAGTGGCACCGGTCCTGGCACGGTGTGTGCAAAAAGCTAAAACTGAACATTGTGCGTGCGTATGTATGCGCATATGAGCCCGCCTCAAGGCTGACTCAGCGGTCATCCCAAACTGGAGGATTGACCCTTCTTGGTCTTGTATGTCCATGGTCGCGCTGCCTGTAGCTTCATGCCCGGACGTCTCAACATGAGTGTCGAGGCTGGCAGTTGGAACTCGGATTTCTTCGCATCCGTGAACTTCATTGATCCTCGTGAAGCCCCTTGCACGGGCCCACGTTGAAGCATTTGTGATCATCTCCCTTAGCGGCCAGAGGGGATTTCAAATGATACGCATACATACATGTACCGAAGGACATGCGAACATACCCCACACACACACACAAAGGTCCGTTGGATAAGACCCGAACTCCGACCACCCAAGGTTTGACAGGCTGATCCTGGAGTGCCACCCTCCTTCTTGTCGTTGTTCTTGTTTCTGCTGGTACCATTGCTTCACAACGCACTCGACGGTGGACAAGTCCCCGTGCTTACGAAGGAGTTCCACAAGTTCAGTTCCTGACAAACATGTTCAACACAATCAAGGTGGAACATAAACATATGCTGATAAGAGTCGGCCTTTGGGATCCTTGTAAAGGGCCTGGGCCTCCTTGCTCGCGGCGATGTGTCCGGATCGGTTGGGAGTGAAATATCGGCGGAGCCTAAGTTGAACCCCCCCCCCAAATCCACTTTATAAGATTGAAAGCTAGCGGTCAAAACATATCCCGCGCATGCGAGTCACTTCCAATATGATCCATCAGCATATGCGTTTTGCTTTGGGTCAGGATGGTCAGGCTTTAGCGTTTCCACTTGCTGGCTCTGGGTTGCGGTGGGCAACTGGGCCTGGGTAGCAAGGGTCAAAGCCGTGTTCATCGGCTCTTTCGAGCTGGCAGGTTCATCGGTGCCCCCTGCTGGTTCCACCAAAGAGGCAGGTGGGTGGAGGGCCTGGGAGATCACGACTTGGGTCGGCGAGACAAGAGACTCAGCAGGTGGGGCAGCAAGGACTTCTGGTGAAGTAGCGGGGACCTCTGGTGATTTCATGAAGTCGTATCCATTTCCAAGTCCCTCAGGGTACGAATCGGTTGAGCTCACAGTTTGTGTGGCTGAGCGCAACGGGCTAGCCTCAGCTAGCCTCTTTCGCCTGTTCTTTTGGTGGGCCTGGTAAACAGAACGCATTTTCTCTGCCTCCTTTGTGGTAGCACGCGGATGCCCTGGTACGAAATGCCCTGCAGCGCGAGGTTCATGAAACAGCCCACCTTAAAGTAGACTATGATCAATGATCGGGTTTCCGTGTAGTGATCCAAATCTGGTGGCACCCGACTAAACTGCAGAAAAGTCTCGGGCTTCGGACGCAGGTGAGCCGCCAGCTTGCATCCCAAGCTCCTGCTGCAATCGCATCACGGCTGCATTTGCCTCCTGGGCGAACTGCCGTGGATGTGAGGGGTAGGATGGGTAGGGTTAGAACAGAGGCATCAAGGGCTAGATTCTCCAAGGCGCTGCAATTTGGGCGTCCAAGTCAGCAGGTGGGCTGGTCATGTTTTGCTCAGCTACTGTTTTCAAGCCCTCTTCAAAAGTAGCACAGGTCCGAACAACCGACATTTCGCCTTGAGCCAGCTGTATTGTACATTTGAGTGGGCCCATGCAGCAACGATGAGCTGTCCATTGCAATGGAATTCATCCTTTTAGAAGCCTCATCTGGTCTGTGTGCAGTCTATCACTTGGGAAGGGGGGGTCTAGCCCGTTCGTACAAACTGAAACTACGACTTTTCCGGATTTGCGGCCTTTGCGGGGATTTGCGGGAGTTTTACCTCAGAGCCCATTTCCCCCTTCCCAAGCCTTCACCGGATGAATTTTGCACAGCGGGTCCAAATACTAGAATGAAAGCGTGCAGGAGCACTGTCAATTACGAAAGCCAGAATGGCTTCTCTGCAGTTGGCGAAGCCTTGGCTGAGTGACTACACTTGGTTTGTTTGGAGTCCAGAACAAGCCAAGTAACATCCCGAAGTTCTTTTTTGAAGGCACTGATCACCGGCTGCCATGCGGGGGGGATGACCACATTCTTGTTAGAAGCTGCGTACCAAAAGCATTCCTCCATTTGAGCATCTTGCCAGAGGTCTCCCAACCCCATGTTGCCAAACACCGTAATCTCGCACGTCCCCTTTGCGATGCTGACCTTTTGTCGAAGACATGCAGCAGGAGTCACGCAAATCTTCTCGTTGATTTTCAGCAGTGACTTTCCTAGGCCAGATGGGTAGTGCCTCGGCGGCGGTGGGACGGTCGGCTGAACGAATGCACGATCTAAGGGAAAGGCTCCGTACCCTTCAAGGAACGTGTTGCTGTGAATCCCTGGGAGCCATCAGCTCGCTGATATTTGCCTGTAGGCAGTCATGTTTGTACTCCAAGAAGGATGCAAACAAGTTAGTTGGGGCGCGTGTTGTAGCCACCGAGGTAGCCTTGTCCCTCATCTTTTTTGACAACGTTCCTTTGTCCTAAGAACATGGCACGGTTGCATCAAACATGCTGTTGACTTTAGGTAAGGCCACCGCCAGGGCAACGGCAAGTTCATAACGATTTGTCCATATTGTGGTCCTCTTAGGCGAAGAAGATCCATGCAACATCATCCAAAATGAGTTCCGATGAACCTAAGGGGAGAGGGCGAGGTTAAACTTGGCCACAATTGAGGGTGTGAGTTCGGGGTTTGCTCACAACTGCCACCGAGAAGCCCAAGCAACACGATTAAATAGCCAGCTTAGCCGAGGGTGAAATGGAAACACGTCCGCCGATCCACTCGGTTGCTCCACACAGAAGGTTGCGTGGGTGCAGAGGGATACCAAAAGTAGAAGGGTGAGCCTAGGTGGCAGCATGAGGTCTCAAAGGGTCCGCTTGAAATCAGCGCATATGGTCTCTCAAAACCAGCCATGAGTCCGAGATATCATCAGGTTAGCACCGACCACCCATTCTGAAGTAAGATCTCCAAATACATTGATTGCTGTGCGCCATGATGTCCCTCGTGATATTCTTGTCCAGCTTGAACATACCGGAGCACACAGGTGTAGACATCCGGGAACTGACTTCATTGCCAGAAGTAGAGCTAGCCTGAGATGCAACAAATTGTTTCGACTAGTTTTCCAGCAATAGGAAGGTGCCAATGCAGCCACAGAAACAGAAAGCCGGCCTGCGAATTGAAGTCCATAGCCCGAGATGTTTTCAGTTCGAAGCTGGCCACCATTTTTTTGGCTTTTCGAAACACGCGGCTCACCCGCCCTTTCCCACTGAAGTACTCGACCAATTGGAAGGTGAGCGCATTTGCATTCGCATTTTCGGTCCACATCAACATCAAAACCTCAGACACCCGTTCAAAAAATTGACAAACATAGCCCAACACCAAGCACTGACCTGAGCCAAGTCTCAGTTGCAATCAGCACCTTGGACCCCGGTGCAAGAGTAAATGGGATGGGATGGCACTTAGGCGCCTCACCTTGGGTGCACCCACTTGGGCTAAAAGGATCACAAGGGATTCCTCCCGGCAAAGCACCATCGCTCGACACCTCAGGAAAACCAAATGGCTACGATTCACCACATGCACAACCAGTGCAGGGCAAGGTGACGGGCTGGGCAGCAAACGCTGACTCAACACCATGCTCCACATATAGCTGAAGTTTGTGGTGCAAACATGGCAGTTGTACTGGAAGAGGATGCCCTTGCTGCAAATCGTTCAAAGTCATCACGGGGCATTTCCGCCTGGCAAGAGGATGGGGACGGGACCCTGCAAAGCTGTTGGAATTGTTTGTCATCGACCGGTCATTTGGTTTTAGTGGTCGCACACTCACATCCATCCACACACTCACATGCACACTCACACACACAATCACACATGTACCCAACAATACGTGCACGCACGCCTGGCATGCGGTCACACTTGTCAGGAGTTACACAAACACGCGGTTTCCACATGTTTCCACACTCCGCTACAAATCGATGGCCATGGGTATGTGCAGCACGATTGGCTTATGTACCTTTCCATTGACCATGCCCCCAGGCAGCGGCATAGCCGACTGCAACCCCATAATTTGATCAGATTGATGCCATGCATGCTTGATGCACGCGAAACAAACTGCAAACGTCCTTATTGCAAGATTCGTCGATCAGGAAGTTCTGGCATACGCCTCGGCTGTTTTGCGTGAAACTGAGAAACAAAGATAATCCCTTTGTTTTCGTTGATGGATCAAAGAACCAACCTCTCCAACATCGTAATGATCCCCACTTACGAGCGCAGATCCATAGTGTTTTTTGGGATAAACTTGGAAGCTGCATGCCCGCGCACACACACATACGCGCAGGAAGGTGTATGCATATGTGATCACATGAGTGTGTGTATATACGTATTATATATATATATGTGTGTGTGTGTCCACCGGCTTTGTGTTGCTGTCAAGGCACCTCCCTGGCAGCATTGACAGCTTCCTGAAGCGAGGCACCCTCCGCGAGCTTCTGCTTTTTCACGCAGTGGTAGGCGGAGGACTTCCGGGATTGCCGGCTCTTCCTTGCAGCAACCGCAGGGTCCACAGAGCTGGCAGGTCGACTGCCACTGGCAGCTGGGTCAGGCTGAACGTCATCCTCCTCCTCATGCGGGCGCTTCTTGCCTTTGCCAGTCGTCTTGGCCGCCTTCGCTGGGGCAGCTGCGGCCTGCCCGTTTGTAGATCGCTTCTTTGTCGCCGTCGCCTTGTCACTAGCAGCCGCCTTGTCAGCAGCAGCCGCCTTGTCATCAGCCTCCGCCGACCCCTCATCATCGGCATCAGACTCTGCCCTCATCGGCGCACTCTTGGCCCCACGGCCACGCCCACGACCGCGCCCACGACCGCGCCCCCGCCCCGCGCTGCCTTCTGCCAACTGCTCCGGCTCGTTCTTCTCAGCTTTCTTCGGCTTCCTGCCCCTCTTCTTGCCAGGGCATTGCTCCTCCGCAGAAATGAACGGGACTTTGCCAAACCACGAAGCGTCCGCATCATCTGTCTGCTCAGAAACGCCCGCCTTCTCTTCCGTCTTCTCAGCAACGCCCGCCTGCTCAGCCACCTCGCCCACCATGGGCTTGCCTCGCGCCTTGCCCGCTCGCTTCCCCTTGCCCTTCTTCAAGTCGCCCGCCAGCTCCACCTCGGCGTTGTTCTTGTCGCTGGCCGCCTTGCGCTTCTTGCCCGCCGGCTTGTTCGCGTTGTCCACCTTGAAGTCCGCCTTCTTCGCCTCCACGCTGTCGTCAACCGCCAGCTCCTCCTTGGCCGTCTCCTTCTCCAAGATGCCCACCTTGTCCAAGTTGGCCGCCAGGTTGCCCGCCAGCTCACCCGTAGCAGACTCCTCCAAGATGCCAGCCTTGTCCAAGTTGGCCGCCAGGTTGTCCGCCAGCTCACCCGCAGCAGACTCCTCCAAGATGCCCGCCTTGTCCAAGTTGGCCGCCAAGTTGCCCGCCAGCTCACCCGCAGCAGACTCCTCCAAGATGCCCGCCTTGTCCAAGTTGCCCGCCAGCTTGCCCGTGAAAGACTCCTCGGAGATGCCCGCCTTGTCCAAGTTGCCCGCCAGCTCGCCCGTAGCAGACTCCTCCAAGATGCCCGCCTTGTCCAAGTTGAGCGCCAGCTCACACGTAGCAGACTCCTCCAAGATGCCCGCCTTGTCCAAGTTGCCCGCCAGCTTGCCCGTGGCAGACTCCTCCGAGATGCCCGCCTTGTCCAAGTTGCTCGCCAGCCCGTTCGTAAACTCATCTACGATGCCCACGTTACCCGCAAGCTCGCCCGTTGCAGACTCCTCCAAGATGCCCGCCTTCTTCTGCATGTTGCCTGCCAGCTCCGCCTTGGCAGTCCTCTCGAAGATGCCCGCCTTGTCCAAGTTGCCCGCCAGTTCGCCCGTTGCAGACTCGTCCGAGATGCCCGCCTTGCCCGCCAGCTCGCCCGTAGCAGACTCCTCGAAGACGCCCGCCTTGTTCTCCATGTTGCCTGCCAGCTCCGCCTTGGCAGTCTCCTTCTGCAAGATGTCCTTCTTGTCCAACTTGCCCTTGCCCGTCGCAGACTCCTCGAAGATGCCCTCCTCAAAGATGCCCGCCTTGTTCTCCATGTTGCCTGCCAGCTCCGTCTCCTTCTCGAAGATGCCCGCCTCGTGCAAGTTGCCCGCCAGCTCACCCGCCGCAGTCTCCTTCTTCAGGATGCCCGCCTTGTCCAAGTTGCCCGCCGCCGCCGTGGCAGTGGCGCTGGGGGGCAGGGTGTCCAGGTTGTCGGTGCCTCACGCTTACGCGAATCGAAGTCGGTCCCTACACACAGACACACACACATATATGCACACTCACGCATGCAGAGAGACACACGCAGAATCTCACACACACAGACACACACACACACAAACATGCAGACACACACACACACAAGACACAAAAAGCACGCTCACACATACATGTAAACACAGATCCATATATGTCATATATATATATATGTATATATTGCCCTGCGAGATAAAACATGCAAATACATGCAGGCAAGGTGCAGACACCCCTTGGAGACATGCTTTCCTTGATTTTCTTTAAGTCGCTTAACCGCGCCAGCTGCAAGAGCAAGAGCTGCAGTTTCTCGAGCTTTTCCCTACGGTCCTCTTTCTGCGGGGTTTCCAGGATCTCTTTGGCACCTCGAAGGGCAAAAGAATGATCTTAAGGGAAGTACATTGAATCACTTTTTATATGGTGTTCGGACGTACGTCATCCCTTTGAACATATATTTTTCGCGCCCATTCAGCCAGCCTTTCGGGGAAGGGGTCGTCAAATCCGCAATCCTGGCAGGCGAGATGCTTGGTGCCGACGACGGCTTTGCCGAAGGCTTTGCTGGAGGAGGTGCCTTGGCCGTACAGGGTGCCGCGGAACCCCAATCTGAAACAAATGGTTGTATTTCGTGTTTGGGCCGGGCTGCCAGATCTTGCAGCTTCATTGTCTCGGTCTGCTGGGAGGGCTCTTGAACATCTTCAATGCCTGAGGGGCATGTGTTCCCAATCAAGAAACAAAATCGATTGATACGCTGTTGACAGTTGAAAGAAATAGCCGGTACCCGTCACAAACTAAGTCAAGCTAATTGGCATGGGTCATCTTCCAAGCACTCGCTTTCTAGGTCCTCTTCAGTAGCTTCGTAAGCGATGGCTTCCAAGGGAGCCTCATCATCACTGAACTCAAACTGCTCATCATGAGCCGCGTCATCCTCATACCCGGCCAGATTTCGTGATGTTACCTCTGGCACTTCCATCCCAACAGCGCGCATCATGCGTCGCAAAGCGGCCTCTCTAGGGACATGGGGTCGACGAGCTATGTCGTTGAACAAACTCATCGACCGCTTTAAGAACCATGCTTGCAAATGCACCGTAGAGCCTGGGCCACGCGTGCGTGAGCAAAGCATATGTTTTCAGAATCAGGCTGCGCACACTCACAAAATTAGGAAAAACCAAAAAATAGAACGTGTGCGCGCAAGCAACGAGGGATGAGGATGCGTTGCATTTGATAGCACGAGTGCAGGTGCATGCCAATCACATCGACCCCGACCCCACGGCTGCCCAAGTTCATCATCGCGAGCGTCAAGACCTTCTCATTCGTGGTGAGGGCATCTCTAGTAACTCGCGAGCCCTGGACCTGAACCTTAGATGCAGCGCTTGCACCAGTTCGCGCGCGCGTGATCGATGCGCTATCGCGAGTTAATCTTGCTAGCAAAGCAGCAAGGCTGTGCTTTGAGGCCAGCTGCCGCAGGTCGCTTTCAGCTTCCCAGTCCATTGCCAGCCGAGTGCACATCTTAAATTGGCTATCTAACCAAGGACGTGAGCTTGGAGCAAATGTACGATATGGGCGACATGCATGATACCCAGCATCCCCATGCAAACGCACGCGTGAACCGCACGATCGAACTGGAAAGCGCGACTGGTGCGCCTGAAAGATAGATCCGCTCGGCCTCATTAGCGCGTAGGTGACTTGCAGCAACATGGGGAGCAAAGCTCGCTAAAGTCAGGTAAGCCGCCTTGCAGCTGCGAATCACCACCCACTGCCAGCATCCATCAAATACCCGACACCCATTGCGGAGGCCGAGAGGAAAGCTCAAGTGCTCCAAAATGAAATGGTCATTTAGGTAAGGGCTAAATCGCTCAATATGTTGTCCCGAGTCACCTCACTCCTGCCAGAATCTGAGGCCTCGCAGCTGCTGCCGGGCGCGTTGCGTGTCACACACAGCGTGTGGCACCTGCAGCTGTTTTTGGCGGGAAACAAGGAAAAGCAGGAGTTCTAGGAGTTTCAGGAGTTTGCCCAGAAAAGTCATACGATTTACCGAATTCCCAGTCAAAGAAGGCGGGAACTCCGTTTTTTTTCAGGAGGACGAAGGTCCAGGTGCATGAATTTTTCCAATGCGTATCTTGTCGTGACTCTCTCTGCATGAGCACTCCCTTCTCTCAGAGAGGTGGGGGCATCCTCCCCAGAAAGATGCAGCTCTTGCAAGAGTCACTTCAGGTGCGCCTTGGAGCGGCCAATGCAGTGATGGGCAGACACGTACAAGTAGATAAAGTATATATATATATATGAGAGAGTACTCATCATTTATACTGCGTGATTTCTTCCAATGGGCAGACACGTACAAGTAGATAAGGATACAAGTGTAAGAAAGAGACGATGACACTCAGGTGTGTGGAAGAATATATATATATATATATGAGAGAGTACCAATAATTTATACTGCGTGAGTTCTTCCAATGGGCAGACACGTACAAGTAGATAAGGATAGAAGTGCAAGAGGGCGACGATGATACTCAGGCGTGTCGAAGTATATTTATATATAAATATATATGAGAGAGTACCCATAATTTATACTCCGTGATTTCTTCCAATGGGCACACACGTTCTACTTGTAGATAAGGATGCAAGTGTAAGAAAGAGACGATGACACTCAGGCGTGGCAAAGTAAATATATATATATATACATATATGAGAGAGTACCCATAATTTGTACTGCCTAATTTTTCCAATGGGCAGACACGTACAAGTAGATAACGATACAAGTGTAAGAAAGAGACGATGACACTCAGGTGTGTGGAAGTATATATATATGTATGAGAGAGTACCAATAATTTATACTGTGTGAGTTCTTCCAACGGGCAGACACGTACAAGTAGATAAGGATAGAAGTGCAAGAGAGCGACGATGATACTCAGGCGTGTCGAAGTATATTTATATATAAAATATATATGAGAGAGTACTCATCATTTATACTGCGTGATTTCTTGCAATGGGCAGACACGTACAAGTAGATAAGGATACAAGTGTAAGAAAGAGACGATGACACTCAGGTGTGTGGAAGAATATATATATATATATGAGAGAGTACCCATAATTTATACTCCGTGATTTGTTCCAATGGGCAGACACGTACAAGTAGATAAGGATGCAAGTGTAAGAAAGAGACGATGACATATATATATATATATACAAAAATATATTTGAGAGAGTACCCATAATTTATACTGCGTGATTTCTTCCAATGGGCAGACACGTACAAGTAGATAAGGATACAAGTGTAAGAAAGAGACGATGACACTCAGGTGTGTGGAAGTGTATATATATGAATATATATGAGAGAGTACCCATAATTTATACTCCGTGATTTGTTCCAATGGGCAGACACGTACAAGTAGATAAGGATGCAAGTGTAAGAAAGAGACGATGACACTCAGGTGTGTGAGTGCGAGCCACGGAGACCGCTGGCTACAGCGGCGCGCCCGACGCGGGCAGCGCCGGCGAGGCCGAGGCTGCAGGCGCCAAAAAACAACCAAGGAGCGAGTGGACTCCAGCAGGGCGCCATTTCCCCAGGGTATTTTGGCGGTTTTCTAGAAAGAAGGATCCCTGGAAAGAATGGGGAAGTCACCCCTAGAATCTAGGGGAACACCTAAACTAGACCACGGTTGGCCCGAAAGCAGAACATCGCAAGCGAGGTCGGCCCAACGCTGCAGGATGCGTTCTTTTTCCCTACACGAAGCACTCGTGAAGCAAGCGCGAGACAGCACCAGGCAAGGTGCTCTGTGCAAGTTGCTCTGTGCAAGTTGCTCTGCGTAAGTTGCTCTGCGCAAGTTGCTCTGCGCAAGTTGCTCTAGGCAAGGCGCTCTGCGCAAACTGGTCGGTGCAAGTTGGTCTGCGCAAGTTGCTCTGTGCAACTTGCTCTGCGCAAGTTGCTCTGCGCAAGTTGCTTTAAAATGCAAGTTGCATCTTGCGACGCCCGCCCGCGGACCAGGGAGGAATCGAACGAGGAGAGGAATCGAACCCGCGACCCGCCGGTTCCGGGAGCAGGCGCGCGAACCAGAACCAGTTCGAACAACAAAAGTCGCAAAAACCTCGAGTTTTTGCACCTCGACCACGCCGATCCCAGAGGGTTGCGCGGGCACCGCAGAAATCGCAAAAAAACCTCGAGTTTTTGCACCTCGACCACGCCGATCCCCGCAGAGGGTCGCGCGAGCACCGCAGAAATCGCAAAAAAAACCTCGAGTTTTTGCACCTCGACCACGCCGATCCCCGCAGAGGGTCGCGCGAGCACCGCAGAAATCGCAAAAAACCTCGAGTTTTTGCACCTCGACCACGCCGATCCCCGCAGAGGGTCGCGCGGGAACTTTAGAAATCGCAAAAAACCATTAGTTTTTGCACCTCGACCACGCCGATCCCCGCAGAGGGTCGCGCGGGAACTTTAGAAATCGCAAAAAACCATGGGTTTTTGCACCTCGACCACGCCGATCCCCGCAGAGGGTCGCGCGGGAACTTTAGAAAGCAAAAAACCATGAGTTTTTGCACCTCGACCACGCCGATCCCCGCAGAGGGTCGATTTTCGTGTAGTGTCGTCGGCACTACCCCGCCGCCCTATGAAGAGATTTTAACTCCTCGCAAGTCAATTGCACTTGACTCCTTGCACTTGCAACTTGCACTTGACTCCTTGCTTGTTTCAAGGAGTCATTGCAAGGAGTCATTGCAAGGAGTCATGCAAGGAGTCATTGCAAGGAGTCATTGCAAGGAGTCATTGCAAGGAGTCATTGCAAGGAGTCATTGCAAGGAGTCATTGCAAGGAGTCATGAGAGCCATTGCAAGTTGCAAGGAGCCAAGTGCATGGAGTCAAGTGCAAGTCGCAAGTGCACGGAGTTAAGTGCAAGTTGCAAGTGCAAGGAGCCAAGTGCAAGGAGCCAAGTGCAAGGAGCCAAGTGCATGGAGTCAAGTGCAAGTTGCAAGTGCATGGAGTCAAGTGCAAGTTGCAAGTGCAAGGAGTCAAGTGCAAGTTGCAAGTGCAAGGAGTCAAGTGCAAGTTGCAATCCTTGCCATGACTCCTTGCAATGACTCCTTGCAATGACTCCTTGCAATGACTCCTTGCAATGACTCCTTGCAATGACTCCTTGCAATGACTCCTTGCCATGACTCCTTGCAATGACTCCTTGCAATGACTCCTTGCCATGACTCCTTGCAATGACTCCTTGCAATGACTCCTTGCAATGACTCCTTGCAATGACTCCTTGCAATGACTTTCATGATGATGATTCCTTGCAATGACTCCTTGCAATGACTTTCATGATGCTGATTCCTTGCAATGACACCTTGTAATGACTCTCATGAGAACAACTCAAGTGAACCCAGCGGAAGAACCCTTCGCCATGCTTTCGGGAAAACTCAACAGGTTAGTTGATTCTGTGTGCTTAAGTCCGCGGCCGGCCGTGCAGGACTTCTGGGACGCGCGCTGCTTCCCCTTGCTGCAGCAGGCTGGCGCCGCCTGGGGAAGGGCGGGGGGGAGGGGGGGGGGGGGGAATGGCTCTTTTTTTTAGGTTGTTCCGACGGCGGTTTTTCGGAAGGGAACAAAAGTGGGGGTCCAGTTGGGGTGCGTTTTTCCCCCCCTTGTTTTAAAGTGTTTGTTTTTTTCCATATATTTTTTTAAATGAGTACCGCTCAGTTGGTTTGGATTGGTGGGTTTGAGCCACTCCTTGTCGCGTCAAGGCAAGGGCGCCAACATCCAAACAGCCAAACCAAGGCACCAAGTAGGGAGCAGTGATTGAGCGCGAATGGTCAGAAAAAACTCAAAAGCAGGGCCCAAGGGACAGTTTGGCCTCCTTTTTAAGACAGGCTTGTTCCGGGTTTCCTCGAAAACATTTGGAGGGGTTTTCTCTCCAGCATCATCAAAAGGGGGAAATTTTGAGGACCATCATAAAAAGGATGTCTATCAATGGGGGTATCCTCAAAATGATGGGTATTAAAGACCACCCCCCCCCCCTGTTGTCAGGACACATTTTATCCATTTTTGCTTATCATGGAGTTTAGTGGGGAAATCCCCACTGAACTTTTTTTCTTAAAGAACAGTTTGCTCCCCTTCCAAGGTCAGCCAAGTTTAAGGATCAGCATCATTACAAAGGATGTCTATCAAAGGGGGCATCCTCAAAATGATGGTTATTAAAGACCACCCCCATTTCAAGGATAACCATTTTGGTTTTTGAGGATGTCACTCAATGGCCGAAGTTGGACCGGAGAGAGACTTTGGCAGGGCGTCTCTCGAGGTCGGCGATGCCTGGGGAGTCCATTTCTTTGGTCGTCTGGGGATCCATTTGACTCTTCGGTGAAAAATGGGCCACCACTGTGAGTGTAAGCGTGTCTCCAGACATTCGTCAAAACGAGTCCCCTGATGATACTGCTCATTTGGTGAATTGGCTCTGAAACCTGAGCAAGGCTCGCCTTTCTTGAAGGAATCGGGACCCCAACTTGGCTTCAGAGTTGTTTTCTCTGGGTTGTCCTTTGTTCACCGCACAAAAAACAAAAGCGGCACCCTCAAAACGACACGCACATGTGCGCCAAGAAAAGTATCAACCGGGTCAGAAAGGAGGTGCCTCTCCGAGTTCATGGGGCGGGAGGAAGCGGTTTTTTTTGCTCGGAATTTGGGGTTTGAGCCAGGGGAGAAGCTCAAAAAGGGCCTTCCCAAAATAGGACGCTGCCCCGAAACTGGCGGTTCCTCCAATGTTTCTTCGCCTACCCGGCTTCTCCAACCCCGAAACCACAAGAATCCTTCCAAGGCGCGCGAGAACCCGAGAACCTTCCGGTTGATCAACGGCTTAAGGAAGGTCCTGGCCAGCTTGACTGAAGCGTCGCGGTCGTGCGCTTGGTTGGTAGTGTTCCCAGTCAGCACCATCAGTGCACCCTTAAACTTCCATTTGGGAGCTGGTCACTGAATATCCATTTTCTCGCCTTCCCCGGGCCAAGGACATGGTTTCGAAGGGTTTTCTCTGCGACCCATCGCTCAGGTGTACACTGACCTGGCGGAGATTCGGCCTGACCTCCAGCTCCAACTCCAGGAGAGAAATCGCAAGACCTTGTCCCGGTGGCCTATGGGTCTGTCTTTTTTACCCCCCCCCCCCCCGGAAATGGTGGCCTTCCTTCTAGTTTCCTTTTAGGTTAGTCCAAATACCCCCTTGAGATTTCCCCCTCCCTAGAATCGCTTTTGTTTTTAATAGTGAAAGGGGGTCACGCCTCACGTCGGGTGCACAGTTTGTAGACGGATGTGTTGTTTCTACAAAAGGAGTTGCTGCAAAATCCACTCATTTTGTAGAGGCTGCATGTGTCTTGTTTTCTTGGCGTGCCATGTTGAGGGGCTGTGCTTTGGTCATTTTGTCGAACAAATGATTGGGTAACTTTGTAATTTTGTATTGCTTGGGCTTGGTTGAAGATGTTTGGCCCCTACGGCGCCACCTTGCAACGTCCCTTGTTATTCTTCCATGTTCTTAGTATTTTTATTTTTTCCCCTCTGTTGGGTTTTGAACTGAATCTATCACTACTTTCCAGCGGGCTTCAGCAATTGGAGGTTGTGTGGAATCAACAGGCCACCGTTGGACTACAAAATGCCAAGAGCCCACCACTGACACAAAATGACAAGGTTTTCGACTATTGAGTGTGTGTTGGGGCGCAGGTGTCAGTTTGAGTTGGCAGACTACGGCTCCCAAAAATCTGGAGAGATCGAACGGACAAGGTGGCCGCCGTGACGTGGATCCCTATCTGAAGCCCTTCCATTTTGTAGTGATCTCTTTGTAGCATCCCAAAACACCCGGTAACGTTCAGGGACCCATTTGTAGACTTTTTTGCTCTGCGACCGCCGCCATGTTGTAGGCGTCTTCTCTGCAAATTGCCGGCTTCATGCTATACCACCCCCTAAATTTCAACTGGGGTCCAAATGAGTCCTGTTGGTTTTCCTTAAACAAAAAAACACGCAAAAAACACTGGCATCCTAAAAAAATACATTGTGATCTTTCCTGTTGGCGTTCCTTTAAGCCTACGAACCAGGGGTTCCACGCCAAAAAAAGACACACACACACACAGACGCCGTGTGCTGCGCGGACTGGAGGCAGACTTTCCAAGGCGCACAGCTTTCACACCCAAGTCCTGTTTCAAGGCTCCTTAAAAGATCTCCATTTTGCCACCATTTGAAACATGTTGCTTTTTTTTCACCAAAATAAAGGGACACCACCATTTACAAGTTGCAATGTTCAGGTGCTTTTCAGGTAAGGATCCCTGTGCTTGAACAGGAAGTTGCCCAGGGTGCCAAACGGTGCGCACAGGCGGACGACGAGTCATGCTCGTCATATTTACTAAGCTATGGTTCACTTGAGAGGGACCTGAGGGAGCTCACTAAATCCCCCCCCCAAACTGCAGACTCCAGGACGCCTGGGATGCGATGCAGGGGCTCAGGGAATTTCAGCCGCTGTGCCTCGGCGTCCCTTTGCAACCGCCTGGCTTGCGAGCAGATTTTCCCTTTCGCTGAGTTGGGGCCACTGGCTTAGATGGGTATGCCATTCATGTGCCACACATCCTTTTGTTCCAAAGGGTTGGTCAGTGGGTGGCGGTGGCCAAAAAAGCATGGCGACTTGGTGTGTGGGAAGTTTGTTTCCCTTGAAAACCAATCCCGAAAGAAAACATCTGCGAAAGAGGCGTCTGAGGTATCCGCCCATTGCGAAAGGGGCGGACTGTCAAAGCCCGGTTGCACCCGTTTTCAGGTTGCTTGGTGTCCTTTTCAGGGTTTCTCTTCCCCTGGCCTGGAGAGCCTGGAAAGTGCGAGAAGCTGCGTTTCGGAACATCTTCCAAGCTTCAGTCAGGTTCCATGTTAGTGGGGGTCCCAAACCCCAACAAAACGCGAGTCGCGAGGATGTCTCCGTAAACCCACAGACCCTAGAGCCTGGTATTTATAGCTCGTTTCTAGAATCAAGACCTACTTGAATCCGTTTGGCTGTTACAATCCCCAACTGATTAAGAGGTTCATGATTTCTCCTGAGAACCTGCAAAGCTCGGTTGCAGCGTTCCTTAGAAGCGCCCTTTGGATTTCCTTTTGTTCTGGTCCTCAAAGGTCAAAAGGTCGCCACGTTTGGTTTGGTTCCAGTGTCAACCATTCGTCCAACTTTCGCTTGGAGGAGTGATCTGCAAAAGGGAAGCCTCGAACATGGCAACTGTCCTCTTCGTTTCAAACCCAAACCCCACGCTTTGGGCCTTCCCCAAAAAATAAAAAAGCTGGCTCTCGGAAATGAGACCTGGAAGGACCCCGCGGAAAAAAAATCCGGCCGATGGCTTTTTCCCCCGAAAGGGTTCGTTCAAACCAACACCCTGACTCGTAAGCTCGAGGCCCTTCTCCGTGGGCTTGTGCACCTCGACGATGAATCGCCTCTGGCAGCTGCAGCATGCGCTGCCAATCACGCTGATGCACTGCTACCCCTACCGGGAAAGGCCCCCCGGAGCTTGGCGAGGAAGAAGCGAAGCAGGTCATGATTGTTGTTGGGAAACATGTTGCATTTTTGCTTGTTTGTGGTTTAGTGGGAATCCCCTTACAACGACAACCAAGAGGTGGTGTTCCCAAGGAAGAGGCATTCTTGGCGGGAAGCCCAAGATTTTGTCGACTGGGATACAGGTCAAATGCTTGGTGATGGACTTTAGTTCGGGGAGACGGGTCAAATGATTAGCTTCTTTTGAGCATCCTCAACCCTTGTAGTTTAAACCATTTTTTGACTGGTTGGACCTTGAAAGGTCTGATGAGAAGTGTCTTGTTTGTCTGAAGCGCTCATGGCTTTCTCTCAAAACCTCGGCATCTGGGGGCCCTACATGGCTGGTTTCCTGTTGGTTCCCCTTGCACACCCCAAACCGGGAGCCTTGAAAAAGAGGCCTGAGCCCCACCCGTCTGGAGCGAAAAACACGGCTTCCCCGGGATGGTGCTCGGCCAACTTCAGTTCTTGCTGGGTTGTTCGCCCACTTCTGTGGGGTGCACTCATTGAGTTGAAAGACTGAAAAGTGGTTGCTGGGTTTTCCGCCCACTTCGCTGAACCCACTCCTTGGGTTAGAAGCTCCGAATGCAATCAGAGGCTGCGAGCCCCAGCCCACCTCCTGACCGCGCAGCCACAAACACACGACGGCGGTTTTCCTCGATAAAAGCGGGGGGGGGGGGTTAGACAGTTGTTGTTAGGTAGCCCTTGATTGGTGAGATTTGGCTTGGGATTTGAACCCCAAGCAACTTGTAGAGGGTAACTTTGGGACACCACCCCGGAACAGCAGCACACCGCCGAGCTCCAAAGCACCAGTCAGAGGGAAGATGCTGTTTTCGGGGTCTCACGTTTTGACAAATGGGTCTGTCTCAATAGGGTTGTTCCCTTCGAGGCCCCAAAGCGGGCGCCCTGAAAATAGACATGCCCAACCGTGGTTGCGGAATGTTTGACCCGTGCTTTTTTGAGTAGACTGTAGACTCCTTTTGGTTTTGCATGACCATCCCCAGTTTGGTTCTACCAATCTTCCAAGTGAAGCGGGACCTCTGATTCGGCCAGCCATGCCATCTTTTGCACACAAAGGGATATCTATTTTTTGGATGTTTTGTGGGACACCCATTTTGCGATGTTTCCGTTTGTCAGGATAACGGATCACGAGCTTGACTTCTCAAAGGAACCACACAGAAGCCCGCGAAGGAAACCGCAAACAAACCCGCGAGGAATCCACAAAAGAAGCCAAAGGAGAAAACCACAAGGACAAGGCCCAACCACAAAAAGCACAAGGGAAAACCCCAAAGGACAACAAGCCAGGAAAACCCAGAAAGGAAGCTCGCAAAAGGACCAACCACAAGGAAAAACCACCACAACAAGCACCGCATGCGCGAGGGTACGGGTCTATGTGGTAGACCTGGGCAGCAGCGACGGGACTCTGAAGTGGATCCTCCGGCACTGTCGCGCCCCGGCGCCTTCTGCACGTGTTTGTCCTTGTTCTTTGCTTGTTTGTGTTTCTTTCCTTGCTTCCTTGCTTCCTTGCTTCCTTGCTTCCTTGCTTCCTTGCTTCCTTGCTTCCTTGCTTCCTTGCTTCCTTGCTTCCTTTGCTTCCTTTGCTTCCTTTGCTTCCTTTGCGTGCTTGCTTGCTTGCTTCCTTTGCATC